>MUZC01001376.1:38594-49385 GCA_002072015.1 Radix auricularia
ACTTTATAATTAACAAGTTTGCTGTGTAACAAAATGGATGTTACTGAAATAATTTGTACATTCGCCAAGTGAGATGGGGAGTATTGTATTTATTTAAAAAATGTACGGACGTTTTATATCTTCCTAAGTAAAACTAGATTCATGTAGTTTAATCTTTTCTCTGGCCATGTGTCTGGGACAAGTCCCGTCAAGACGGCCACGGATACAACCGACTGTGGTACCGTACCATAAAAGTTCTGACAAAATAATAATAATAATTATTATTATATTAATTATTTGACAGATGGTTAATGTTTTTATCACGTTACAAGGTATGTATAATTGTCAGTGATGTATATTTTTTGTTAAAGTTCTCTGATGGTTTGTGTTTTCTGTTACTTTGTCAATTTAGTCCTATGGTCATTGTTAACTGTATATAAGAATTGTCTGATTGTTAAGGAGGTATGTCTGATTGTTGTGTTATCTTCACGTTAGATATAACTGAATATTAGTATTGTCTGCATGTAAAAGTTATTTGATTGTAAGTGTTGTCTCTCAGTTTAATATATGTTTCTGATATTTTTTTTTAAAAAGTGATTCTAAACGTGGTGGTCCATAGACCGCTGCCGGTTTGTGGGCCATCAGCTGCCGGTCTGTGGGCCATCAGCTGCCGGTCTGTGGGCCATCAGCTGCCGGTCTGTGGGCTATCAGCTGCCGGTCTGTGGGCCATCAGCTGCCGGTCCGTGGGCCATCAGCTGCCGGTGTGTGGGCCATCATCTGCCGGTGTGTGGGCGATAAGCTGCCGGTCTGTGGGCCATCACCTGCCGGTGTGTGGGCCATCAGCTGCCGGTGTGTGGGCTATCAGCTGCCGGTGTGTGGGCTATCACCTGCCTGTCCGTGGGCTAGCAGCTGCCGGTCTGTAGGCTATCACCTGCCTGTCTGTGGGCTATCAGCTGCCGGTCTGTGGACCATCAGCTGCCTGTCCGTGGGCCATCAGCTGCCGGTGTGTGGGCTATCAGCTGCCGGTCTGTAGGCTATCAGCTGCCAGTCTGTGGGCTATCAGCTGCCGGTCTGTGGACCATCAGCTGCCTGTCCGTGGGCCATCAGCTGCCGGTGTGTGGGCCATCAGCTGCCGGTGTGTGGGCAATCAGCTGCCGGTCCGTGGGATATCAGCTGCCGGTGCGTGTGCCATCAGCTGCCGGTGTGTCGGCTATCAGCTGCCGGTCTGTGGGCTATCAGCTGCCGGTCCATGGGATATCAGCTGCCGCTCCGTGGAATATCAGCTGCCGGTGTGTGGGCCATCAGCTGCCGGTGTGTCGGCTATCAGCTGCCGGTCTGTGGGCTATCAGCTGCCGGTCCGTGGGATATCAGCTGCCGGTGCGTGTGCCATCAGCTGCCGGTGTGTGGGCTATCAGCTGCCGGTCTTGGGCCATCAGCTGCCTGTGTGTGGGTTATCAGCTGCCGGTCCGTGGGATATGAGCTGCCGGAGTGTGGGCCATCAGCTGCCGGTCTGTGGGCCATCAGCTGTCGGTGTGTGTGCCATCACCTGCCTGTCCGTGGGCCATCAGCTGCCGGTCTGTGGGCCATCAGCTGCCTGTGTGTGGGCCATCAGCTGCCGGTCCGTGGGATATCAGCTGCCGGTGTGTGTGCCATCAGCTGCCGGTGGGTGGGCTATCAGCTGCCGGTCTGTGGGATATCAGCTGCCGGTGTGTGTGCCATCAGCTGCCTGTGTGTGGGCTATCAGCTGCCGGTCCATGGGATATCAGCTGCCGGTGTGTGGGCCATCAGCTGCCGGTGTGTGGGCCATCAGCTGCCGGTCCGTGGGATATCAGCTGCCTGTGTGTGGGCCATCAGCTGCCGGTCCGTGGGATATCAGCTGCCGGTGTGTGGGCCATCAGCTGCGGGTCCGTGGGATATCAGCTGCCGGTGTGTGTACCATCAGCTGCCGGTGCGTGGGATATCAGCTGCCTGTGTGTGGGCCATCAGCTGCCGGTGTGTGGGCTATCAGCTGCCGGTCCGTGGGATATCAGCTGCCGGTGTGTGTGCCATCAGCTGCTGGTGTGTGGGCTATCAGCTGCCGGTCTGTGGGCAATCAGCTGCCTGTGTGTGGGCTATCAGCTGCCGGTCCGTGGGCCATCAGCTGCCGGTCCGTGGGATATCAGCTGCCGGTGTGTGGGCTACCAGCTGCCGGTGTGTGGACTATCAGCTGCCGGTCTGTGGGCCATCAGCTGCCGGTGTGTGGGCTATCAGCTGCCGGTGTGTCGGCTATCAGCTGCCGGTCTGTGGACCATCAGCTGCCTGTCCGTGGGCCATCAGCTGCCGGTCTGTTGGCTATCAGCTGCCGGTGTGTGGGCTATCAGCTGCCGGTGTGTGGGCTATCAGCGGCCGGTGTGTGGTCTATCAGCTGCCGGTATGAGGGTCATCAGCTGCCGGTATGAGGGTCATCAGCTGCCGGTCTGTGGTCCATCAGCTGTCGGTCCGTGGGCTATCAGCTGCCGGTCCACATATATTCTCAAAAATGCTCAGAAGAAATGTCAGGTGATTGCAAATAATGCACTGGTCCATGGCGCCATGGAAAAATATTCCAGACGATTCTCCATACTACAAAATTTGAGGAGCACTTTGATAGTGTTTTTTTTTTTATTACTGTTATTTTGCGATTAAATTATAAATTACATTAGAAAAATATATGAAAGAAATGTACATCAAACCATTTTTTTCCGTTTCAAATGTCAAAATCTCATACATATATATAGGAAAATTTACAAAATAAGAGACTCAATAGTCATTTCTGAGATGCGAACAATTGTTATTTTCTATACGCGCCGCACCAAAAAGCCCCGCTCTTTACCAACTTAATCGGGGATCTTACTCTGATATCTTGAGCGGCAAGTTTAAAAAGAAGATACATAGATCTATATGTTATTAGACTTCGGTCTAAATTTTAATCTACGTGTATATGCAACATAGTATTATTTATTTGTGTTGCTTCCAATTTGAACTAATGTGACGAAATATTATATTTAGAAATATTTAATTCCAAAGAAAAATATATTTCAGATTCCTATTACATTCTACATACATGTAGAAATGTATGACAACATTCCAAAATAAATATATAACAAAATTCCAGTAGATATATAAGAGAAAATTCCAGTACAAATGTATGATTACATTCAAGTACAATTATATAATGTTATGGGAGAAATGTTTGCAGAAGAAAGAAAAAGACTTATTTTTTTGAAAAAAAGTAATATTGTGTGTCAATATAAAAAATTAAAATTTGTGAAAATGCAGCAATTTAACCAGTATAGGCCTACACTCATTTTTACAGAGTTATATTTCTGAATTAATAAATTGTGTACAGAATGAACATTATAAATAAATGAAATGTGTGGGGCTACTATGATAAAGAAAGACGTAGGAAACTAGGCTGTTTTTGTTTTGTTTCGTTTTTTTTTTTTTGTTTTTTTTTGTGTGTCTTTCTTAGTCCCAACTTCTAACCCCACCAAAAGTCCAATTTTTTTGCCACACAAAAAGACCCAACTCTGCACAATTGATGTTATTATCCTTAACCTACTGCCCAATGTTCCTGTAATCCACACAAAACAGAGTCGTACTTTCTTGTCTTCTATCATACAGGTCTAAATAGTCGTAGTGTGGAACAAAAATCCCTTAAGCCGAACCTTACAAGACCTTTTATCTCTCTTCTGTGTTCTTCAGTCTCAGAAGACACTTGATCCCACCTCCATCCCCTGCCTTTGGAATCATCAATGACAAAACATGTATCCCATCTGGTGTGAGACTTCAACATCCTTGAATAAAGTTATTCTCAAAGTTAACTTATGGCTAGATTACCTCGCCCCTTCCAATGTTGTTGAATAAGTTTATTCTAAAAGTTAACTTATTGCTAGGTTACCTCACCCCTTCCAATGCCCTCTTAATAGTAATAAAGCTCTCTAAGATTATTTTCTTCTTTTTCTGATGTATTCATTTCTGAAAATAACATATGATCTAATTGGAAAAAAAAACTTCAAACTGTTATTCTTTATGATTTTCATGTTTGCTAAAAATAGCATTTTAGCTACATTTGCGTTGTTTATTTGCGCTATTTAAAGCGGCGTATAAAAATTTTATGCAAAATATTAAGTATGCACTCTTTTAGGCAAGAAAAGAAAGTATTAAAAATTAATTAGTGAATGTAACTAATCATTTTATAAACAAATGAAATATTTATTTTTTCTATATTGGACCAAGTCATTATGTGTAGTAGGTGAATCTTAGCATTTCATCGTCATGGTATACCTTTTATGGAGATCGATATTAAGTAACAACATAGAAAATAATTTGAAATAAACATCCAAACCTAATAACTTCGTTACCATTGTCCGTACAAAACTAAGAAAATCAACTTTATGTTGCACGCCTACTAGATCTAGAGTACGCGCCAATATGATGGGTTTTTAGTCAAGCGGAAAAAATTGAGTAAAGGGGAAATATATAACATATAATTATTGTTAACGATACTTTATGCTATCTCCACACTCCCCTTTAAAATCCAACATTTTTTCTCACACATCAACGTTTAGCAATGAAATAACCTGGGATGGGCTGGGATGGCGTACTTTCTGAGTTCTCAAAATTGACGACGTTTATGATCTTCTAGAATAGAAGTAACTGCTATCATTCAACAAGTCATGATCTTCTAGAATAGAAGTAACTGCTATCATTCAACAAGTCATTTTCTTCTAGAATAGAAGTAACTGCTGTCATTCAACAAGTCATGATCTTTTAGAATAGAAGTAACTGCTATCATTTAACAAGTCATTTTCTTCTAGATCAGAAAAAACTGCAATCATTCAAAAAGACACAAGATAGGGGCGGATCATAATCACATCACTGGGTTTATAAATGCAGGAACATAATACATTATTTTATTTTTTAAAAATATATTTATTGTGAATATGATTATTTCTACAAGTTCAGACTTTTATCTCTATTGCTGAAGGATGTCATTGACGTAGCTAGTGTGTATTTTACCTGTTGCCGTTAGATTATGGTGTAGTACTCGCATCTCTCGACCAGTTTAAACGATTAATGTTTCTAATAAAATAAATTTCAAATAGAAAGGAACAATTACATAATATTATAAATTACTGCTTTTGAACAAATGTCACGTACAACGATTTATATAATGTTATTTATGTTACTTTTCTTTATGATATGTACGTTAGAGGCCTTGTGGTCGAGTGGCATGCGTGCTCAGCTTGCGTATAGTTAGTCATTTGGTACAAAAAGAGAACTCAGTTAATATAGTTAGTCATTTGATACAAAAAGAGAAGTCAGTTAATATAATTAGTCATTTGGTACAAAAAGAGAAGTAAGTTAATATAGTTAGTCATTTGGTACCAAAAGAGAAGTCAGTTAATATAGTTAGTCATTTGGTACAAAAAGAGAAGTCAGTTAATACAATAACGTAGAAAGAAATAATACTGTGTATTACAAGAGCCTAGGATTTAATAATCATCTGTAATACAACAGCCTATGAGTTAATAATCATCTGTAATACAAGAGCCTATGAGTTAATAATCATCTGTAATACAACAGCCTATGAGTTAATAATCATCTGTAATATAACAGCTTATGAGTTAATAATCATCTATAATATAACAGCCTAGGATTTAATAATCATCTGTAATACAACAGCCTATGAGTTAATAATCATCTGTAATACAAGAGCCTATGAGTTAATAATCATCTGTAATACAACAGCCTATGAGTTAATAATCATCTGTAATACAACAGCCTATGAGTTAAGTACATCCGTCTGTTATGTCCACACGTCCCTCCCTCGCGTTCGACTTTGACCTTCCCTGTGTTATGAACCCCTGACTCTAAAATGTGAATTTTTTTTTGATTGTCCATTCACTTAATTTCGATGAGATTCAATTGTGAGAAGTAGTTTCATTTACTTTTGTATAGGATTCTGGAATTTAAAAACAAATACCACGTATATGTATCTTTGAATTACATGCCTTTCGTATAGGACGCAATAAACTTCTTATTAGAAAGAGCGCTTGTAACAGATAAGTTAATTTACTATACTTGAAGAAACCATCAAGTAAATATATTCTATTTAAGAAACTAGTTTAATTTCCTGTTAAATCTATGAATAAGAAAGTACTCAAGTTAAATTTGTGTTGACATCAGTGCTGCACCACAAAGCACCGCTAGGAACATATTTAATGTGTCGATATAGTTGAGAAAACATATTTACGGAGAGAAATAGTCTAGCAATATTTTCATATATTAAATCACACATAAAAAGTACATAAAAAAGCTATAAAAGATTTGACAAATACTATTTCTTACTTAGATCTATATGTGTCAGTTTACTTTTGATAATTAAAAAAATTTAGAAACAAGAAAAAAGTGTGTAATGTCTGTATTTTTATGATAATTGAAACAATGAAATTATTTCATATTTTATTATTGATGTAATTGTGTAAATTTTTCACAAAGGTATATCACCTGTACAGAATTTTTCTTCATTCTTATTCAGGTGGCATGCCACTTGGTTTCGCTCCCTAGCAATAAGGGATACAATTGTAATGATTAAATATTCATATAGACTATAAACTTGAATAGGCTTCAGATTTTTTTAATTTATTTTTTTTAAATACCTGACAATATTGCTTTAGAGCGAATACCAGTTAATGACTACGTTGTTGATATCAGAGATAGCAAACCAACAACCTGCCATTATGGAAGATAATACAACACACTATCAAAACATAAAGTAGTAAATACATAGTTAATAAAGAATACACATCACGTGATATAGTTCTTCTTGACAGAGATGGTAATGTTCATAGAGTCTCTAAGCTCATCGTTTTATGATTGGTTGTAATGTCCAATATTATTCTTTCAAGGAGAAGTATGATTGGTTGTAATGTCCAATATTATTCTATCAAGTAGAAGTATGATTGGTTGTAATGTCCTATATTATTCTATCAAGGAGAAGTATGATTGGTTGTAATGTCCAATATTATTCTATCAAGGAGAAGTATGATTGGTTGTAATGTCCAATATTATTGTATCAAGTAGAAGTATGATTGGTTGTAATGTCCTATATTATTCTATCAAGGAGAAGTATGATTGGTTGTAATGTCCAATATTATTCTATCAAGAAGAAGTATGATTGGTTGTAATGTCAAATATTATTCTATCAAGGAGAAATTTGATTGTTTGTAATGTCCAATATTATTATATCGAGGAGAAGGTGGAGAGATATTTTCAATATTAAAATAAACAAATGGAGATAATAAAAAGTCGGTGCCAAGAATTATTATTTATAAATGTTAATGATTTGCAAGAACCATACCATTCACTTATTAAATGTCACAATTGCTTAAACTATATAATGATAATATCAATATTTTGATGTATTATTATAACCACGGCAATAGTATTATGATCATCATGACAATTGTATTATGATTAATATGTCAAATGTAGTACGATCACCATGACAATAGTATTATGATCACCATGACAATAGTATTATGATCACCTACCTCTTCACTAATGTTAAAAAAAAATTATTAAAAAAAAACCAAAAACAAAAAACCACTAAACATTTGATTTTCACCATTGACAAACATCATTGTCCTGTTCAATAAACTAGTCAGCTTTATGCCATTTCATTGATATGAAGAGAGCTTAGTGCAGGAACATATTTTGAGTTAGTTTATTTACAATATTAAAGACAAATAATTAATGACGTCATTTCAGCAGACAAACCATACATTGACATTGATGCAGGCTTATTAGAAGTTGTTACAACAAACATGATATATGGTCTATGTAAAGCCATCAACTGTAATTCTCCGTACATGAAAGATAGTAAATTGACGAAACGTTATACAAGAGATTTACACGCTGAAACTATTGCTGAAAATGATGAATATCTACATTAACGTCATTGATGGATCTGATATGGTTGTGAATTCTTTATTCTAAAAAGAACATAACATTGATACCAAAGTCGATAAACGTTATATTGTGTTGTATTCAACATTACTGTCAAAGAATTTCAAAGCGTACATCAATTACAAAAATGACCATTTCAGTAAAACCATTGAATACATTAAAAAATATTTCAATAAAGGAAGTCATTAAGAACGATCTTGATTATTAAATGCAGCAGCCGTAACCGAAGCATTGGAATGATATATAAGATATGATATCTATGATATGGTATCTAAGATATCAATAATACAGTTGTAGAAATATTATTCTCAATAAAAATGCTTTACGTAAAAAATGGCCTACAAGAAAGCACTTAAGAAATATCTCTTCACTTTAGACACACCTTTTTAATCATTACTTTCGAAATGAATGAAACTACATTTCTTCTACCGATAAACGTAGCTGTATGAGACTGTTACGTTATAAATGTTATTGTATGAATAATCATTATGTGTACAGTACAATAATTTATGTGGCTGTTAGGATATGAATTTTTATTGAATGCATTCATACTTGTATGTAAATTATTATAATCTATTTAATTTATTATTTTATTATTATTATTATTATTATTTTTAATGTAAAGCACTATGAGCCCAGTTCCTTACCTGGGTAAAACACTAAATCAATTTTCGATTTATTATTTATCTTATTGTTGTCTCCTATCCAATTCATGAACCTCATATAAAAGTTGTTTATTTTACAATGAAACGTGAAAATGTACAGCGCGTATATTTTACAACAGAAAATGTACGTGCACCACGTGTGACCGTCTCATTGTGAATGGATAATTTGTTCACAAGAAAGTTATTGTACTAAGAAGAAGAAACATTTAACAAATGAAATGTACAGAAAAACGTTCTAGCGTTGTAAAAATTCCATGTTACAAACTTACCAATGTGTTTATACATCGACTTATTCAAAGCTCAGTTACTTGATCCATGTAACAAATTTACCACTGTATTTATACATCAACTCAATCAAAGGTCAGTTACTTGGTCCACTTAAAATACTTACCACTGTGTTTGAATTTATCATGAAAATGTAGATTGACGTTATTTCGTGTCAGTAGACCAGGATTTTGTCAGATTTGTGTATATCTTTGTGTACAGACTTGAGGTAATGAGGTGATGAGGTGATGGGGTAATGAGGTAATGAGGTGATGAAGTCATAAGTAATGATGTGATGGGGAGATGAGGTGGTGAGGTGATGAGGTAATGAGGTGATGATGTAATGAGGTGATGAGGTAATGAGGTGATGATGTAATCATGTAATTAGGGAATGAGGTAATAAGGTAATGATGTGATGGTGTGATGGGGAGATGAGGTGATGAGGTAATGATTATTGAGGTAAGCAGGTAGTGAGGCGATGAGGTAATAAGGTAATGATGTGAAGATGTGATGGGGAGATGAGGTGATGAGGTAATGAGGTAATGAGGTGATGAGACGATTAGGTGATGAGGTGATAAGCGCTTATTTTGCTCCACTCAAATATTTTGAATGTTCATGTCGTCCCGTGAATTGTATTTGTTACATAGTTTAAATAAGGACATATGTCATTTTAATTAGTTTACCTTACATTATCAGTGCCGTATCTCAGGGGTCTTCAACCAGCTGTCTTCTAGCCCCGTGTCTCTCTTTCGATATCAACATGCGGATATATACTTCCATATGCAAATATTTATATACGGATAATTTTATTATCAAAACTCATGTTAGTCTCTTTTAAAAATTGAGAAGTTTCTTTTCAGTTGTAACTTGCTGATCTTCCGTCATTTAGTGTTGTAGCCAGTCACCTGTTATCTCCCTTGTCATAACTAAATATTCATTTATCGTAGCTTCGGCAGCAAAAAAAAATATTAAAAAATTGAAAAGAATCACTGAGAACAACACAAATAACTCAAATGGTATGAGCTTTACGTGTTTTAAAAAAAGATTATTCACAAAAATAACTTATTGATAGTTTTCCTCGCCCGTACAACGTTCAAATAACTTATTGATAGTGTACCTCGCCCGTACAACGTTCAAATAAATTATTGATAGTTTTCCTCGCCCGTACAACGTTCAAATAACTTATTGATAGTGTACCTCGCCCGTACAACGTTCAAATAACTTATTGATAGGTTACCTCGCCCGTACCGTACAACGCTCAAATAACTTATTGATAGTGTACCTCACCCGTACAACGTTCAAATAACTTATTGTTAGTGTACCTCGCCCGTATAACGTTCAAATAACTTATTGATAGTGTACCTCACCCGTACAACGTTTCAATAACTTATTGATAGTGTACCTCGCCCGTACAACGTTCAAATAACTTATTGATAGTGTACCTCAACCGTACAATGTTCAAATAACTTATTGATAGTGTACCTCACCCGTAAAAGGTTCAAATAACTTATTGATAGTGTACCTCGCCCGTACGACGTTCAAATAACTTATTGATAGAGTACATCGCCCGTACAACGTTTAAATAACTTATTGATAGTGTACCTCAACCGTACAATGTTCAAACAACTTATTGATAGTGTACCTCAACCGTGCAATGTTCAAATAACTTATTGATAGTGTACCTCACCCGTAAAACGTTCAAATAACTTATTCATAGTGTACCTCGCCCGTACGACGTTCAAATAACTTATTGATAGAGTACCTCGCCCGTACAACGTTTAAATAACTTATTGATAGTGTACCTCGCCCATACCGTACAACGTTCAAATAACTTATTGATAGTGTACCTCGCCCGTACAATGTTCAAATAACTTATTGATAGTGTACCTCA
>MUZC01001376.1:62909-83896 GCA_002072015.1 Radix auricularia
GCCAAATAACGGGAATATATAGAATTTTACGGTCTGGTGTCACCCCCTTGATGGTGTCACCTGGGGCGCTAGCTCATGGTGTCACCCGGGGTGGTAGCTCATGGTGTCACCCGGGGCGGTAGCTCATGGTGTCACCCGGGGCGGTAGGTCATGGTGTCAACCCCTTATGATTTAACCCATAGAAATC
The DNA here is from genome assembly GCA_002072015.1 of Radix auricularia. Lineage (NCBI taxonomy): Eukaryota > Metazoa > Mollusca > Gastropoda > Lymnaeidae > Radix > Radix auricularia. The sequence continues at coordinate 63,097 of MUZC01001376.1, forward strand.
CTCCGAGTTTTCCAGTGGCAAATAACGGGAATATATAGAATTTTACGGTCTGGTGTCATCCCCTTGATGGTGTCACCTGGGGCGGCCCGCCGCCTGCGCACCCCTCTAGCGACGCCACTGTTACCCAGTGTCGTAAGATTATATTGTAGCCCTTTTGGCATTTTGCCCGATTGAAACGTTTAATTTCTTTTATTTTAATGACATGTAAGTCAGGAGCCACGGAAGTTGAGTGGCATGAAAGTCAGGAGCCATGGTAGTCGAGTGGCATGTAAGTCAGGAGCCATGGTAGTCTAGTGGCATGTAAGTCAGGAGCCACGATAGTCGAGTGACATGTAAGTCAGGAGCCACGATAGTCAAGTGACATGTAAGTCAGAAGTCATGGTAGTCGAGTGACATGTAAGTCAGGAGCCATGGTAGTCGAGGGGCATGTAAGTTAGGGGCCATGGTAGTCAAGCGACATGTAAGTCAGGAGCCACGGTAGTCTAGTGGCATGTAAGTCAGGAGCCATGGTAGTCAAGCGGCATGTAAGTCAGGAGCCACGGTAGTCAAGCGGCATGCGTGCTTAGCTGGCATACAGAGAGTCATAGGTAAAATATTTAGAGATGACAATTAACACAAGATTGTTAAAATGAAATCATCCATGTAATACAAACGTTTAGAAAACAATAATATATTTTAAAAGAAATTTTTTAAAATGCAATATTTAAGAAACATTTTTAGGTTATTTTAAGACAAAGTAATTTTACACAATCGGATACGATCACCATGACAATTGTATTATGTTTATCATTACAATTATGTTATAATCACAGTGACCATTGTATTATAATCACTATGAAAATTGTATTATGATCACCATAACAATTTTATTATGATCACCATAACAATTTTATTATGATCACCATGATAATTTTATTAAGATCACTATGACAAGTGTATTATGATCACCATGACAATTTTATTATCATCACCATAACAAGTGTATTATGATCACCATGACTATGACAATTGTATATTATGATCACCATGACAATTGTATTATGCTAACCATGACAATTGAAAATGATGATCCCGATGATAATTGTATCATGTTTACCATGACAATTGTATTAAGATCAGCATGACATCATTGCACTTATGTTTATACTTTAATTGATTGCACTGATAAAAGTTATGTTGTTGAGACATGCTGTCACTGCATGAAATAAAAAAAAGGAGGTTTCTGCATTCACATTGTTTTACTTAGGTTAATGACAATATGAGACAATAATTATTATGAAGTTATCTCAGTTATTTATTCCACATTCTTAACTAATTTTACTCTCAATTTAACTTATTGCTAGTGTATTTCCGCACGTATAACGTGTATTTCATACTTATTAAAGTTCTGTACGACTCTTTTCATCTTGTTTGTGATTCATTTATTTCTATACAAAACACACCATCTAATATGTTTTTTTTTTTTATTAATCAACATTTATTTTTTAAGTTGATAATTATATTTAAAAATAAACAACACTTCCATAATTTAACCTACAGATACTAACAAAGCAGATGATAACATGAAATATTTGTTAATAAATGATTGATAACAGTATATATATCTATATTATATATATACTAGATTGTGCCAGGCGCCGTGGCGCCTGCGGCGCCCCGTTATTTTGGGCGCCTACGGCGCCAACCTTTTTTTTAAAGACCAACTAACTTGTCCTTTTTTGATAAATACGAATTATTAAACTTTATGAAATGTACGCAAAGTATTTATTTAATAATAATAATAGGGGTTGTATTTTGCGCACCGGTGCACACCAAACAATGACGTCATCCTATTAAATATTTTTACAGCGCTCATCAACACACAGATTTTTCAACTAAACTAACTGCTGTAGACTGTCGTACATCGCTCCTCAGCGTTTCAACTAAACTAACTGCTGTAGACTGTCGTACATCTCTTGCGTTATGCGTTACGTTACAAACCCACACCACTGGGCTTTTATTATATTTAATATTTAAGTTAAAACAAAAATTACTGAAAAGAGTACCCATTTTATTTATTACTATTGTGCTTTATTTGTAAATGACGTCATTAGTTTAATGATATTTAGCAATTTTTTTAATTATCAACATTATTGGCACTCATTGTGTATTTAAAAATATACATATAATTATTAAGGCCTAAAATTTACCGCACCAATATAGTATCCCGTTTAAGCAAATTTAACCTATAATAAAGAAATAAAAAGCCTAATAATAAAATAGCCTCCACTTTGAATGTGTTCAATGATTTTTCTATAAAAAAAAACCCATAGGCATTTTATCTGTTTTCTAATTATCATTTCTATGTCAGTATCATCATTTTAGATTCAAGCAAGGACAATTTTTTTTTTTATACCTAAAATATTGCATTGCTTCTATTTTGATATAAATCAAGAGAAGCTCGATAAAAACACATTAATGATTAGGTATTTGATATTAAAGATAGCGTATTTGATATTGAAGATAACGAATTTGATATTGAAGATAGCGTATTTGATATTGAAGATAGCGTATTTGATATTGAAGATAGCGTATTTGATATTGAAGATAGTGTATTTGATATTAAAGCTAGCGTATTTGATATTAAAGATAGCGTATTTGATATTGAAGATAGCGTATGTGATATTGAAGATAGCGTATTTGATATTGAAGATAGTGTATTTGATATTAAGGATAGCGTATTTGATATTGAAGATAGCGTATTTGATATTAAAGATAGCGTATTTGATATTGAAGATTGCGTATTTGATATTGAAGATAGCGTATTTGATATTAAAGATAGCATATTTGATATTGAAGATAGCGTATTTGATATTGAAGATAGCGTATTTGATATTAAAGATAGCGTATTTGATATTGAAGATAGCGTAGTTGATATTGAAGATAACGTATTTTATATTAATTATAGCGTATTTGATATTAAAGATAGCATATTTGACATTGAAGAAAATGTATTTGATATTGAAGATAGCGTATTTGATATTGAAGATAACGTATTTGATATTAAAGATAACGTATTTGATATAGAAGATAGCGTATTTGATATTGAAGATAACGTATTTGATATTAAAGATAACCTATTTGATATAGAAGATAGCGTATTTGATATTAAAGATATCGAATTTGATATTGAAGATAGCATATTTGATATTGAAGATAGCGTATTTGATATTAAAGATAGCGTATTTGATATTGAAGTTAGCGTTGTTAAATCCTCACTTATAAATTAAGAGTTGTCCTCAGATCACTTTTGTATTATTTACGACCTAAGGATGATTCACTCCCCTACTCCCAGTGTGTTCAAGGATGTGCAAAATCTTAACGAGATGAACCTCCCACAATATTTTGTGAGTTGAAGTGACCCCTGACCACCGCCCCACATTGGATAAGCTGTACAGCTAATGACTTGAGCATGGGTAGAAGAATGTAAATTTAAAAAAACATCATCACAGACAACATCTTTTGCAAATGGTGCAGCGAAAACAATACTTTTTAACTTATTGCAATAAACACACACACACAAAACAACAAATTCTATCATTTTACAGAAATAGCAAAACAACTATAAATTATGTGGGAAAATGTGCGTAATATTCTGATTAATCTATAAAAATAATTAGGCAAGGCCCTAACATTATATTGTTAAAATGAAAAATTATAACAAAATTATAATTTATTCAACAAGTATACATTTATTTTACTTTCGTAAATGTGTCTCAAGAAAAGATAGTTTGAAAAGGAAATTAAATTTACGTACCAAAATAATAAACTCTCTACTTTAAATTGTAACGAAAGTTAATTAGTTATAGTAAAATAAACCGATAATTAATGGATACAAAACATGGCGACACGTTACATGATAATCAGGATGTCAAGATATTCACACAACGTCACCAAGTTACCTTATTTATAACACCTAAAAGGTCAATAACGATAATAAGACATGCACACCAATTATCTAAGTGACCTTATTTATCACTCCCGAAGGTCAATAACGATCTCAAGATATCCTCACAACATCTCCAAGTGACCTTATGTATAACACCTAGAAGGTCAATAACGACATTAAGATATCGACACAAAATCTCCAAGGGACCTTATTTATCACACCCGAAGGTCAATAACGATTTCAAGACATACACACAAGGTCTTTAAGTGACCTTATTTATCATTCCCATCGCACCAGTCAGGATCTGAAGAGATAAAAAGAGACAGAGAAAGAGACAGATACTAGAGGCAGATGGAGCGAGAGAGAGAGAGAGAGAGAGAGAGAGAGAGAGAGAGAGAGAGAGAGAAGTCGTTGATTCACCCAGTAATTAACTTAGATTATTCAAATATGTTTTGTGTTTTGTTATATAGAGAAGCTGCTCGTTTCTGTCAACTATCGTCGTCTACACAAGTTCATTGTTCCCTGAGCTTTCATTTTTACATTATTTAAATTAGCACATAAGTCAGTCTAATTAGTTTACTCACGATATCAGTGTTTACACACAGGGTTTGTCTGGCAAGATGCGTATCCCTAATTCCAGGTGCTAATATTTAAATTAGCACATACCTCAGTCTAATTAGTTTACTCACAATATCAGTGTTTACACACAGGGTTGGTATGGCAAGATGCGTATCCCTAATTCCAGGTGCTAATATTTAAATTAGCACATACGTAAGTCTAATTAGTTTACTTACAATATCAGTGTTTACACACAGGGTTTGTATGGCAAGATGCGTGTCCCTAATTCCAGGTGCTAATACTTAAAATTACATTATTTTATTATTTGACTTATTTAAATGGTGTTTTAAAGACAGGGAACTTTTATCAATTGTAAGTTTGGTCACTTTTGTGATGACCCCCTCCCCCCAGCTGCAGGTCATAGTTCATTTATCGTAACTTTCCAATCAGAAACAGCGAAATCGACCCAATTATCCAGAGCAACACATTTATGTCATCTTGTGTAAGATTACCGCATTATTAAATAAATGTGTTCTTAAATTTAAATTTTTAATAGTGTCACTTGATAATGTTTATTTAATACTTATAAAGCTCTGTAAGACACTTTAAAAATAATAATTTTAAACAGATTTTTAAACATAGCACGTAATTTTAATTTTGTTTGCAAATTAATGACAATCCTATTTGTTGTGTTATTGTTCGCTTACGAGCGTATTTTAGCGACATGTTTGTTGTTTAGTAGCGTCCTTTCTAGCTGACATATAATCATTGTATACAATCTATGTTCTGTTGTAGACAACAAAGTCAAGTCTTTTTGTTTAGTAGCGTCCTGTCAAGCTGACATATAATCATTGTATACAATCTATGTTCTGTTGTAACAACAAAGTCAAGTTTTGTTGTTTAGTAGCGTCCTGTCAAGCTGACATATAATCATTGTATACAATCTATTTTCTGTTGTAGACAACAAAGTCAAGTTTTGTTGTTTAGTAGCGTCCTTTCAAGCTGACATATAATCATTGTATACAATCTATTTTCTGTTGTAGACAACAAAGTCAAGCTTAACTGTACAATATAGATCAACATCGACTAAAAAAAAATCATTTTTTAACATAATTAATGCATAGAATTTTGAAATATCTTTAATTTGGACTTTGGTTATTTCTGAGGTATGAGATCCCTAGCAAGTTATTGACATTGTATCCCTATTTATAGGGATCGATATCAAGTGAAATAACACTTGAATAAAATAGACTGTTCTTTTTCCGAAACCTATATATTGTGGTACTTGTTGCACAATCAGAACGTCAAGCATACGCTTTAAAATACATACATGAATGTTATAGTTTGTTTTAGATTTCAAATAAATGCAATTTCAAAATTTAATTGTCACTTGGTTAATTATGTTCCCATTCTTTTTTTTTTATGTTCATTAAAAAGCAACTTAGCAATACAATTTATTAAAATTAAGAGACATAAAAATATAAATAATTTGTTTTAAATATGTTTTTTTAAACATAAACAATTCTCATCATTGGTCGTCCTAATTAAGTTTAGTAAAGAAATATTCAAAATTTGTTTTTAACAAAAAAAAAACATAAACAAAAGCACCAGTGTTTTGTGGTGCGTCACTAGTGTGAAAAACTATTTACATTTCAATCACATAAAAACATAGAATACTGCGATATTATTTTATCTTATTCTGTAACTATTAAATAAAAAAATCATGTTAAGCATGCTCCCTATTGGAATTCAGGACGTGTTAGCGCATTTTCGTATTATGTATCAGTACGTATGTTAGATATCAGCATTATGTAGTTATCAGTAATTGTGTTTAGATTTTAGACATATTTTTATGAATTTTCTCGTGTAATGAATATACCTGACATTTTTTATTATTTAAAAGTCATTTCTTTACATTTTAACAATTTTTATTTTCTCTTTAATCTAACTACAAGTCACCACGAATGATGACGTAAAACTCTCTAAACTTTTACACATATTCTAATGACGTCAACTAAAAAAAAAAATAATAATTCTTTTGCACGCGTTCGCACCACTCTTCAATGCTTGCATAGTAACCTGCGTGACATCCGGCCATGGCGGCCGTTCCCTGCGCTAGTGTTACCTCTCGATTCGAAATATTTTTTGGTAGTTTTAACGGGGTTTTTTAACGGATCGAGTAACTAAGTGTTGATGCACAAATGGCAGGTCAGGACATACAAAAAACATATATACCTCATGGGTCTAGGACTTATGGATGCTGAGATCAAAGGTGATGACAGACGGACAAAACGGGTGCAATAGCGCATTCGACTTCTCGAAAATGCGCTAAAAATAAACAACAAAAAACAAAAAACGCGCATGTATAATTTAAACAACAGAAACTAAAGAAGCAGATATGAACGATTAATTTAAATTTATATATTCTTTTTTCTGTTTCTGATTAACATTAATTCATGCATTTCCTCTTGACCAGTTTTTAACTAACAAGCTAATTTCTTGTGTTACTGATTGATTTGATTGTAATTTATTGTTGTTCTTTTATATACTCTTATTTAATGTGTGTAATTTGTTGAATTTAGTATTAAGTTTAATTAATCTAAAACTTAATAAGTAAAATATGATTTATAAGTATCAAATATGATTTTTGTAATGTCTATTTGTATATATCTTACAATTGTTAAAGCAACGTTATTCATTCACAAGGAACCATTCAGGTTTGAGTTTGGTAAGTACTATAAATGGTATGACAATTGGGCTCGATAAACCCCGTAATGTTTATATTTAGATGTGTGCTACATTAGCGCTGAGCCCTACATTTTGCTTATAAGACGATAACGCTGATACTTAAACAATCAAACAATGATTAGATTTAGTGAACTTACTTGTATATCGTCATTACCAATATTTAAAGCATTTCAAAAAAAGTATGTCTATTAATTTCCACCCCATAAATATTTGAGTTCATAAAATGTATGTTTGTCTATTTAATGAAAACATTTATGTTATTTTGATCAACGATCTGACAGGCAAAACAAGCTTGAGGTCACATGGCCGGGTAGCACACAGGTAGATGACCATGTCTCTACACGCATTCGTCTATTGCTAACAAATACATAGTGAGACTTCTTGACCTCTGAACTCTTGGTTTATGTCTTTGTATAGACCAAAAGCCTTGCTCAGATCGTTACCTCTCGTAAGGGAAAAAGAAAACAGAGACCTTTAGTAAGGGCTCAAACAAAAAAAAAAGCTCTCATCAGATTAAAAGCAAACAAACACGTTTCATTAGGGTGGAAGCAAACACAGACCTATAGTTAGGGTAGTAAAAAACAAATACCTATTGTAACGTTAGAAACAAAGAATTATACTAAGAGTAGGAGCAAAGAATACCTCTTGTAAGGTTAGAAGCTAACAGAGACCCTTCTTAAGGGTTGATCAAACAAAGACCTATCTTGAGTGTAGATCAAACACATACCTATATTAAGGGTAGATCAAACAACGACCTATATTAAGGGTAGATCAAACAACGACCTATCTTAAAGGTAGATGAAACAACGACCTATCTTAAGGGTAGATCAAACAACGACCTATCTTAAGGATAGATAAAAAAAAGACCAATCTTAAGTATAGATCAAACAAAGACCTATCTTAAGTGTAGATCAAACAAAGACCTATCTTAAGTGTAGATCAAACAAAGACCTATCTTAAGGGTAGATCAAACAATGACCTATATTAAGGGTAGATCAAACAACGACCTATCTTAAGGGTAGATCAAACAACGACCAATCTTAAGGGTAGATCAAACACAGACCTATCTTAAGGGTAGATCAAACAGCGACCTATCTTAAGGGTAGATCAAACAACGACCTATCTTAAGGATACATCAAACAAAGAACTATCTTATTGGTAGATCAAACAACGACCTATCTTAAGGATAGATCAATCAACGACCTGTCTTAAGGGTAGAACAAACAACGACATATCTTAAGGGTAGATCAAACAAAGACATATTTAAAGAATATATCAAATAAAGACCTCTTGTATCGGTAGAAGCAAAAAGACATATTTTTGTTTTTTAAACATATTTTAACGTCTGCATTTTGTTCTGTTCTCTACTGCCCTAAATATATAACTCATTCGATGAAAGAAAGCACTGCTTAGTAGTATCTTGCAAGATACCCATGACCATTTTATATAACATTTTAAGTATCACCTCTTGTAGACAACAAATAAACTTTTACCATGCAATACACTTCAAATATAATATTATAATTTTTAAAAGAAATTTCATAATCCTCTGAATTGAAATTGAAGTAAATCTTTTTCTAGGCTAGGAGAAACCAAACAATTCATGAACATTTTATCATATATAAGAATGTTATACAATGTTTGTCAACTAAAGGTAATTTCTTTGAGAAACATAAATCAGCTAATTATACTTTTTGAACATGGAATTAAGTTTCTTCGTGTGTAGGAGAGACCCAACCATTCATGAAATTGTATCCCTAGTTAAAGAGATCGAGATCAAGTGACTTAGCACTTGAATAAAATAATAAAATAGACTTGTCAGTAAACCTCTGTCTGAGACTTTATGCATTTCTAAAATAGTCAGGTAAGCATATATGTTAAAGTACTTACCATAATATTATAGTTCTTTTACATTCTATATAAAAACAAATTTAAAATACATTTTAACATTTAAATTTGAATGTTTCTATATATTCCGTACCATTAGTCAACATAAACACTTAAAAGTAACACTAAGCATCAAAAGTCTATAATATTAAGAGTCAATTATAAATTTTAAAAATTTAGTATTTTATGAAATAAAAATGTCTAATCAATTGATTGTTCAGAGTAAGTTTGAGAAAATACATTTTGATGTTTATCGTAAATACAAAATGTGCGGTGCTATGTGGTGCATCAATAACGCGAAAAAACAATTCATATCGGCATTTTTTAATAATATAGATAATGCGACATTTAACTTAAGTGTCTAAATATAATAAAGTAAAGAAGATCAAACCACAAACTTGACATAGATCTACCTAGTTTTAAATAAAGAAAATAAGATAGTGGCTGATAACGATTAATAACTGTAAGTAAATGATCAACAGAAATATTTTACATGTAAAAATAAATAATAACTAAAAGGTATCTTCTACTATATTTTTTTTAAAAATATGAATATCTATATCTAAATGACGTCATTACTTTCTTGTTTTCAGCTATTCTTAATAACTTTAATTGTAAGCAATAATTATGTTAATTAAATATATATATATATTTTAAAGCCTAAGATTCTTTATATAACCGTTGTAATTTGTTTAAATTCTATTCAGCTATAATAAAGAAATACAAGGCCTAATAATAATCACAACCTTCCTTTTGAATATTTACTGTAATGTTTATAGCAAATAGCAATGGCTACTAGAATCTACTTATTTTTGTGTTTGCTCTATTTACGAAGTGTTTTCTTTCTATGTCAGTATTATCATTATGGATTAACGCCTCGCCTGAACTACTGTCATTATACCTCAAAATATTTCATTGTTTCGATGTTTAAATATATCAATATACACGTGAGTAAGGACACATTAAAGATTAGGTATTGTATGTTTGAATAAATCAAGACACACATGAGTAAAGGACACATTAAAGATTAGGTATTGTATGTTTGAATAAATCAAGAGACCCATGAGTAAGGACACATTAAAGATTAGGTATTGTATGTTTGAATAAATCAATAGACACGTGAGAAAAAGACACATTAAAGATTAGGTATTGTATGTTTGAATAAATCAAGAGACACATGAGTAAAGGACACATTAAAGATTAGGTATTGTATGTTTGAATAAATCAAGAGACCCATGAGTAAGGACACATTAAAGATTAGGTATTGTATGTTTCAATAAATCAAGAGACACATGAGTAAAGGACACATTAAAGATTAGGTATTGTATGTTTGAATAAATCAAGAGACCCATGAGTAAAGGACACATGAAAGATTAGGTATTGTATGTTTGAATAAATCAAGAGACACATAAGTAAAGGACACATTAAAGATTAGGTATTGTATGTTTGAATAAATAAAGAGAATCATGAGTAAGTCACATTAAAGATTAGGTATTGTATGTTTGAATAAATCAAGAGACCCATGAGTAAAGGACACATTAAAGATTAGGTATTGTATGTTTGAATAAATCAAGAGACACATGAGTAAGGACACATTTAAGATTAGGTATTGTACTTTGACGATTGCGTTGTTGTATCCGCCGCTAAAAGAATTGATATTTTTTATAGATCACTTTTGTTCTACTTGTGACCTTTATGTAGTTCCTCCACGTCCTTCAGCTGAGCTCAAAGATGTTCTTAATATTCATGACGTAAACAGTTAGTGTAGTAGTGACCCCTGACCTTTACATCACTTTTATACTACTTGTGACCTTTATGTAATTCCTCCCCGTCCTTCAACTGACCTTAAAGATGTTCTCAATATTCATGACGTAAACAGTGAGTGTAGTAGTGACCCCTGACGTCTACATCACTTTTGTACAACTTGAGAACTTTATATAGTTCCTCTTTGTCCTCACACTGAGCTCAAGGTTGTAGTCAATCTTCGTGACTTGAACAGTGAGTGTAGCAGTGACCACTGACCTCTGTCCCAAATTTGGTAAGCTAAACAGTTCATTACTGATGCAATGATAAAAGTGCATCGATTTTCGAATAACATCATAAAAGTCAACATCTTGTGGGAATGTTGCAGCACCAAAAATAATATTGAACTTCTTAAATAGTCATTTGTAGAGTTTACAGAAATAAGAACAGTAATTGTTAATTCTGTTGCAATTCGTGCATATTGCACTAATTAAGTCTGTGATAAAAATAAGGACAAACCTTTACATATACATACACTCTTGGTTAATTCAAAAAATTTTAGTGTAAACAGATGGACATGACAAATTATACATTTATTTTTTAGCGCATTTTCGAGATGTCGAAATCGCTATTGCACCCGTTTTGTCCGTCTGTCATCACCCTGATCACAGGATCCATAAGTCCTAGACCCATGATGTATATATGTTTTTTGTATGTCCTGACCTGCCATTGGTGCATCAACACTCAGTTACTCGATCCGTTAAAAAACCCCGTTAAAACTACCAAAAAACTTTGCGAATCGAGAGTTAACACTGGCACAGGGAACGGCCGCCATTGCCGGAAGTCGAATAGAGCATTTTTCAAGCATTCAAGAGTGGTGCGAAGGCGTGCAAAAGAATTAGTTGTTTTTTTTAGTTGACGTCATTAGAATATGTGTAAAGGTTTAGAGACTTTTACGTCATCATTTGTGGTGACTTGTAGTTAGATTAAAGAGAAAATAAAAAATTTTAAACTGTAAAGAAATTACTTTTAAATTTAAAAATGTCAGGTATATTCATTACACAAGAAAATTCATAAAAATATGTCTAAAATCTAAACACAATTACTGATAACTACATAATGCTGATATCTAACATAAGTACTGATACATAATACGAAAATGCGCTAACACGTCCTGAGTTCCAAAAGGGACCAGGCTTAACATGATTTTTTTTCTTCAAAATGTCTCAAGAATAATTATTTTCCGTGTCGTTTACTTGTTTTCTTAAAGGTTATCTTATGTAACATGGTAGATATCTAAATGATATACTTGTTATCTTAAAGTGTATCTTATGTAACATGGTAGATATCAAATGATATACTTGTTATAGTAAAGTGTATCTTATGTAACATGGTAGATATCTAAATGATATACTTGTTATCTTAAAGTGTATCTTATGTTACATGGTAGATATCAAAATGATATACTTGTTATCTTAAAGTGTATCTTATGCAACATTTTAGATATCTATTCTGAGACTTAATACAGAACAAGGTGTTAGATGTCAAGACGGTCTGGATATTCAGACATGTAAACAACGTCACCAAGTGCTTTTATTTAACACACCTGACTTGTCAATCAGAATCTCCAGAGAGAGAGAGAGAGAAGGGGCGAGAGTGAGAGAGCGACTCAGACAGAGAGATAGAGAGAGGTGGGGACAGAGAGAGGGTGAGAGAAAAATATAGGGGCGAGAGAGAGATAGAGAGGTGACAAGAGTGAGAGAGCAACACAGACAGAGAGACAGAGAGAGAGGTAAGACAGAGAGAGGGGGGATAAGAGAGAGGGGCGAGAGACATACAGAGTGGGCAAGTGTGTGAGAGCGACATAAACAGAGAGAGAGAGAGAGAGAGGGTCGATAGAGATACAGAGTGGGCAAATGTGTGAGAGTGACACAGACAGAGAGAGAGAGGGGGGAAGAGAGAGGGGGATGAGAGAGATACAGAGTGGGCAAATGTGTGAGAGCGACACAGAGAGAGAGAGAGAGGGGGGAAGAGAGAGGGGGATGAGAGAGATACAGAGTGGGCAAATGTGTGAGAGCGAAATAGACAGAGAGAGAGAGAGAGGGTGAGAGAAAGATATGGGGGCGAAAGAGAGAGGGCTAGATGGAGAGAAAGAGAGAGAGAGAAGGGAGTGAGAAAGACACAGAGAGAGATACATATATATACAAAAAGAAAGAGAGATACATGCAGAAAGAGAGACATACAGACCTAAAGAGAGAAAGACAGATTCAGAGAAGGGGCGAGAGAGAGACACAGAGAGATGCAGACAGAGAGATAGCGAGACAAAGAGAGAAGGGTGAGAGAGAGACATAGAGAGAGATAGACAGAGAGGGCGAAATGGAGAGACAGAGACAGAGAGAGAGAAAGGGGGTAAGAGATAGAGGGCGAGAGGGAGAGAGAGACAGACAGAGAGAGAGACAGAGGGAGAGAAAAAGTTACATATTGGGACAGAAAGAGACATAGAGAGACAGAGAGAGAGAAATGGGCGAGAGAGTCAAAGAGACAGACAGAAAGAGAAACAGAGGGAGAGAAAAAGTGATATATTGAGACAGAAAGAGACATAGAGAGACAGAAAGAGAGACAGATAGAGAGAGGGTGAGAAAGAGGTAGAGACAGACAGATAGAAAGGGAAAAATAGAGGTAGCGAGAGGCAGAGAGACAGACAGATAGAGGGGGCGAGAGGCAGAGAGACAGACAGAGAGAGACAGAGAGAGGGGCGAGAGGCAGCGAGAAAGACAGCGAGTAAGGGCGAGAGGGAGAGAGAGACAGAGAGAAAGAGAGACAGAGAGAGAGAAAGGGAGAGGGGCGAAAGGGAGAAAAATAGAGAAAGCGACAGAGAGACAGAGAGAGGGGAGACAGAGAGAGGGGGGATGAGAGAGAGGGGCGAGAGAGATACAGAGTGGGCAAATGTGAGAGCGACACTGATAGAGAGAGAGAGAGAGACAGAGAGAGGGGAGACAGAGAGAGGGGGATGAGAGAGAGGGGCGAGAGAGATACAGAGTGGGCAAGTGTGTGAGAGCGACACAGACAGAGAGAGACAGAAAGAGTGAGGGTGAGAGAAAGATATGGGGTGAAAGAGAGAGTCAGAGAAGGGGCCAGAGAGAGACACAGAGAGACAGACAGAGAGGGCGAGAGGGAGAGACAGAGACAGAGAGAGAGAACGGGGGTAAGAGATAGAGGGCGAGAGGGAGAGAGAGACAGACAGAAAGAGAGACAGAGAGAATGAAATGGGCGAGAGAGACAAAGAGACAGACAGAAAGAGAGACAGAGGGAGAGAAAAAGTGACATATTGAGACAGAAAGAGACATAGAGAGACACAGAGAGAGAAATGGGCGAGAGAGACAAAGAGACAGACAGAAAGAGAGACAGAGGGAGAGAAAAAGTGACATATTGAGACAGAAAGAGACATAGAGAGACAGAAAGAGAGACAGATAGAGAGAGGGTGAGAAAGAGGTAGAGACAGACAGACAGAAAGGGAAAAATAGAGGGAGCGAGAGGACGAGAGACAGACAGAGAGAGGGGGCGAGATGCAGAGAGACAGACAGAGAGAGACAGAGAGAGGGCGAGAGGCAGAGAGAAAGACAGCGAGTACGGGCGAGAGGGAGAGAGAGACAGAGAGAAAGAGAGACAGAGAGAGAGACAGGGAGAGGGGCGAGAGGGAGAAAAATAGAGAGAGAGACAGAGAGACAGAGAGAGGGGAGACAGAGAGAGGGGAGACAGAGAGAGGGGGGATGAGAGAGAGGGGCGAGAGAGATACAGAGTGGGCAAATGTGAGAGCGACACTGATAGAGAGAGAGATAGACAGAGAGAGGGGAGACAGAGAGAGGGGGGATGAGAGAGAGGGGCGAGAGAGATACAGAGTGGGCAAGTGTGTGAGAGCGACACAGACAGAGAGAGACAGAAAGAGAGAGGGTGAGAGAAAGATATGGGGGTGAAAGAGAGAGGGCTAGATGGAGAGAAAGAGAGAGAGAGGGGAGTGAGAAAGACAGAGAGAGATACATATATATACAGAAAGAAAGAGAGACAGACAGAAAGAGAGACAGACAGACAAAGATAGAGAGACAGAGTCAGAGAAGGGGCCAGAGAGAGACACATAGAGACAGACAGAGAGGGCGAGAGGGAGAGACAGAGACACAGAGAGAGAACGGGGGTAAGAGATAGAGGGCGAGAGGGAGAGAGAGACAGACAGAAAGAGAGACAGAGAGAATGAAATGGGCGAGAGAGACAAAGAGACAGACAGAAAGAGAGACAGAGGGAGAGAAAAAGTGACATATTGAGACAGAAAGAGACATAGAGAGACAGAAAGAGAGACAGATAGAGAGAGGGTGAGAAAGAGGTAGAGACAGACAGACAGAACGGGAAAAATAGAGGGAGCGAGAGGCAGAGAGACAGACAGAGAGAGGGGACGAGAGGGAGAGAGACAGACAGAGAGAGACAGAGAGAAAGAGAGACAGAGAGAGAGACAGGGAGAGGGGCGAGAGGGAGAAACAAAGAAAAAGAGACAGAGAGACAGAGAGAGGGGAGACAGAGAGAGGGAAAATGAGAGAGAGGGGCGAGAGGCAGAGAGAAAGACAGCGAGTAAGGGCGAGAGGGAGAGAGAGACAGAGAGAAAGAGAGACAGAGAGAGAGACAGGGAGAGGGGCGAGAGGGAGAAACATAGAGAAAGAGACAGAGAGACAGAGAGAGGGGAGACAGAGAGAGGGAAAATGAGAGAGAGGGGCGAGAGAGATACAGAGTGGGCAAATGTGAGAGCGACACAGAAAGAGAGAGAGAGAGACAGAGAGAGGGGGGATGAGAGAGTGGGGCGAGAGAGATACAGAGTGGGCAAGTGTGTGAGAGCGACACAGACAGAGAGAGACAGAAAGAGAGAGGGTGAGAGAAAGATATGGGGGTGAAAGAGAGAGGGCTAGATGGATAGAAAGAGAGAGAGAGAGAAGAGTGAGAAAGACAGAGAAAGATACAGATATATACAGAAAGAAAGAGAGACAGACAGAAAGAGAGACAGACAGACAAAGATAGAGAGACAGAGTCAGAGAAGGGGCGAGAGAGAGACACAGAGAGAGACAGACAGAGAGATAGCGAGAGAAAGGGGCGAGAGAGACAGAGAGAGAGACAGATAGAGGGGGCTAGAGAGACAAAGAAAGCGAAAGAAAAGGGACATAGAGTGACAGAAAGAGACAAAGAGAGACAGAGAGAGAGACAGACAGAGAGACAGAGGGAGAGAAAAAGTGACATATTGAGACAGAAAGAGAGACATATACAGAGAGGGTAAGAAAGAGATAGAGACAGACAGACAGAAAGAGACAGAGAGAGAGGGCGAGAGGCAGAGAGACAGACAGAGAGAGGGGGCAAGAGGGGCGAGAGGCAGAGAGACAGACAGAGAGAGACAGAGAGAGGGGCGAGAGGCAGAGAGAAAGACAGAGAGTAAGGGCGAGAGGGAGAGAGAGACAGAGAGAAACAGGGGAAGGGGCGAGAGGGAGAAAAAACAGAGAAAGAGACAGAGAGAGACAGAGAGAGAGAGACAGAGAGAGAGACAGAGAGAGAGAGAGAGAGACTATTTATCCAGTCTCCATTACTTTGCTTCAAATATTCAAACATTTTTCTAAGTGTTTGTATTTTAATTAATAGAGAAACTGCTCATTTCTGTCAACAATGGTCATCTATACAAGTACTTTTTATGTGAGCTTTTATTTTTTACATGTTTTCAATTAGCACATACGTCATTCTAAAAAGTTTAACTAACCTCGTCAGCACCAAGTCACAGTGATGTGTAATTCGTGGTTTGCTAGCTGCACGGTGACAAGATGCAACTTTCTACTTCAGTATACAAATATTTATGTTTATATCTTCTTTTCAAAACGCATGTTACAGGTTCTTGTTTTTTTAGCGCATTTTCGAGATGTCGAAATCGCTATTGCACCCGTTTTGTCCGTCCGTCCGTCTGTCATCACCCTAGACCTCAGCATCCATAAGTCCTAGACCCATGATGTATATATGTTTTTTGTATGCCCTGACCTGCCATTTGTGCATCAACACTCAGTTACTCGATCCGTTTAAAAACCCCGTTAAAACTACCAAAAAATATTTCGAATCGAGAGGTAACACTAGCGCAAGGAACGGCCGCCATTGCCGGAAGTCGCATGCATAATTCTTCAAGCATTGAAGAGTGGTGCGAATGGGTGCAAAAGAATTAGTTTTTTTTTAGTTGACGTCATTAGAATATGTGTAAAAGTTTAGAGAGCTTTACGTTATCATTTGTGGTGACTTGTAGTTGGATTAAAGAGAAAATAATTTTTTTTTTAAATGTAAAGAAATGACTTTTAAATAAAAAAATATCAGGTATATTCATTACGCAAGAAAATTCATAAAAATATGTCTAAAATCTAAACACAATTACTGATAACTACATAATTCTGATATCTAACATAAGTACTGATACATAATACGAAAATGCGCTAACACGTCCTGAATTCCAATAGGTACCAGGCTTAACATGATTTTTTTCAATTTACTTTCTTTGTTATTAAATGTTGGTAATGATAATGTTTATTCTTGTTAGCGATGCACCACCAAGCACCAGTGCTTTTGAAATTAATAGTATCTTGAATTTTTCTTTTTTTTTTAAACTAGGGTGATGACAGACGGACGGACGGACAAAGCGGGTGCAATAGCGATTTCGACATCTCGAAAATGCGCTAAAAAATCCACACAACATACAACTTTGCTAACATGATATTAACTATGAACTAACTCAAAAAAATACTTAATTGAACACATTACAGTACGCACCAAAGTGATGGGTTTATTTATAGAGCTGTAAAAGGGAGTGTATAAAACAATAATGATGAAATTTACAACATATAATAATTGTAAATCTAAACTTAATGCTATCTCCAAGCTCCCTTTAGAAGCCAATAATATTCACATCGGACGTTAGCAGTGTCATAACTTGGGCTGGGCTGAGGGGCGTATTTATTAGGTGAAAATAAAATGACGTCAGTTATGATATTCTAAAGTCGAGGTGACTGCTATCAGTCAACAAGTCATGATTTCCTAGAGTAGAGGTGACTGCTATCAGTCAACAAGTCATGATCTCCTAGAGTAGAGGTGACTGCTATCAGTCAACAAGTCATGATCTCCTAGAGTCGAGGTGACTGCTATCAGTCAACAAGTCATGATCTTCTAGAGTCAAGGTGACTGCTATCAGTCAACAAGTCATGATCTTCTAGAGTCGAGGTGACTGCTATCAGTCAACAAGTTATGATCTTCTAGAGTCAAGGTGACTGCTATCAGTCAACAAGTCAACAGGTGAATATTATTATTTCCACAACAAGTAACGACTTTTATTTCTATTGCTGAAGGATGTCAATGACGTATCTATTGTGTATTTTACCTGTTGCCGTTAGATTATGGTGTAGTACTCGCATCTCTCGACCGTTTTAAACGATTAATGTTTCTATTAAATACATTTCAAATAGATTAGACCAATTATATATTATACAAGAAAGTTATAAAACAAATGTCACGTACAACGGTTTATGTGATGTTAATTAATTATATATTTCTTTATGAGATGTACGTTAGGGGTCCTTTGGTAGAGTGGCATGCGGGCTCAGCTTGCGTAAAGTGAGTCATAGGTACAAAAAGAGAAGTCAGTTAATACACGAGAGAGCAATAAGGCTTTTGTAATACAATAGATTAGAAAGAAATAATAATGTGTGATATAAGAGTCTAGGAGGTAAAAATTCTCTGTAATACAACAACGTAGAAATGAATAATCATCTGTAATACAACAACGTAGAAAGGAATAATCCTCTGTAATACAAGAACGTAGAAAGGAATAATCCTCTGTAATGCAACAACGTAGAAAGGAATACTCCTCTGTGATACAACAACGTAGAAAGGAATAATCCTCTGTAATACAACAACGTAGAAAGGAATAATCATCTGTAATACAACAACGTAGAAAGGAATAATCCTCTGTAATACAACAACGTAGAAAGTAATAATCATCTGTAAATTACGTCGTCTTTAATGTCTAATCGTTACTCCCTGGCGCTCTACTTTGACCTTCCCTGTGCTCTAAACCCCTGAATGTAACATTTGAATTTGTTTTTGATTTTCCATTCATTAAAGATTCAGTAAGACTCAATTGCAATTTTTCAAAAATTACAACTCATAAGAATCTTTGAATTACATGCATTCCATTTAGGACGCAATAATCTTCTGAAGGGAATGAGAGTCTGTAACAGATATAATAAGTAATGTTGATTATTTTAATGAAACGATTAATTAAATTCATACCATTTAAAAGAAATAAGTTTAATTTTCTTTTGCATCGACAAAAAATAAATAACTCTAGTTTAATTTGTGTTGACATCACTGCTGCACCACAAAGCACCGTTTGGAAAATATTTCATGTGTCAATATACTTGTGAAAACTTATCTACTGAGAGAAATAGCAATTATTTGGCTAATACCAGTTACGCTGACCGCAGCGTCGCGTCTCTTCCGGTTGCTATGCAGAAGAGTTGCTTCCCTTGAATTTTGTTGTTTTCTTACTTATTTATTACCTCCCCTTGCGGTAAAATGTAAATAATATGTCTATTGTCATAATTGCATTTGTATTTTTGCGCACAGCGCGCTTTCGGTAAATAAATTTTAAAAAAAAATAGGAGGGGCATGAGAGGAGAGATTTTAGAGGAGGGCCTAATTTAATATTAAATTAGAAATTAATGTACATTAATAAAAATGGGGTGAAGGAAAGGAGGGGGGCTCTCCTATTCAAGTATAAATGAGTATAATCTAAGAACTATTTACTGTGCTCATTTAGAAAGAAAGGAGTGCTGCTAATTAACTGGCGGGCTTTTTTTACAACATTTGCTTCATTTGCTCTGGGTGCACTCAGTAAGTAGCCTAAGTAGCCATTTTTGTTAGAATTCTCGGAAAATTGAAGATTTTAGGGTTTGGGTTAGGTATAGCCTTAGAATTCTCGGAATATTGAGGTCCCAGCCATCATTCAGAACCTCATCTCGAGAGTCCCAGCAATCATTCAGAACCTCATCTCGACGATCCAAGACAGTTCTTAGGTTAGGTTTAGTTATCAATTTCAGAAAATTGAAGAATTTAATTTTAAGGTTTGGGTTAGGTAAAGCTATAGCATTTTAATAGTGGCAGCAGTGATCTAATGCGTGAATTTCTAAAAAGATTTATAAAGTGTATCCCCCTTTGTTGTGATTCCGATGCCTGATCGGTGAGTACCCATTGTTTTCTTCATTTTTGCAACTATTTTGCTTTTATGTAAAACGCTAAAAAATACTCCTTAAAATATTAGAATGTCCCCCCAATCCTTCGGCCATCTTGTTGCTATGGCACGGAACCGCCGGAAAAGTAATGCGAGCCCCGTGAATTTTTTTTTTTTAATTTGCCGGTAGCTAAAAAAACTGAGCAATTGTAGAATCCCTGATTCCCCTACCCCTCTGATTTCTCGGGGATCGCACTACTTTTCCGAAAGTCACGGCGGTCACGTGCCTTAGCAACAAGATTGCCGCCGATATTGGCGGTGCGGACTACTTAATCAATTTTTACCAATTATTTTTATTTAAAAAAAACACATTTAAAAATGAATTTTTGATAATCTATAAAAGCTTTCAAAAAAGTAATTTTTCTTACTTAAATGTCTCAGTGTTTGTTACTTGACTTTTGACAATAAAATAAAATTTAGAAAGAAAAAAATAAGTGTTTAATGTCTGTATTTTATAATCATTAAAACAGTAAACTATTTTCATATTTATTATTAATATAATTGTGTAACAGTTGAACCATTGAACTCATCATAGAAGCAAAAAACCTATCTAAACTTGTATTATACTAGAACCAATGAACTCATGAATGAAG
>MUZC01001377.1:0-14962 GCA_002072015.1 Radix auricularia
ACAAGTAGTAGCGAATTAATTTTCAGTACATTGTGTCTTTCAGTGACTTTATTAATTCGCAAAAAAAAATCTTTATAAAAGTTTGCATGGATCTTTTCATTATATCACTAGAGCAGTTAATACAATTAAAATGAATGCTTTCGGTTAGAGATTATTTGCTCAACATTGTATGGAAAATGATGAGGACTATAAACGTTTCCTTTTTCACACAGACGTACTTTGGTTATGAATAGGTGTATATTGAAATCGATTTTAAAGTCTCTTTGATTCAGTGTTGAAATTATTTGAAAGCAAAGACAACTATATGTTACACAGATAACTAAAATAATAAAAGAAAGTAATTCCCCTCTTTGACTGATTTATTTGCCGAATTGACTTAACTCATTTCGACTAACAAGAGAATGTACAGCTTCAAACTGTTTGAAAATTGCAAGGCTGAGATGGAGGCTTGCTTGTTGACTGGCAGCAATTGACGGCCCTAAATGCAGTCTGAACCAAAGATGTGAGGAGATTCTTCACTTTGATATTTCCAACAAGCTGTTAAACCCTTTACCGCATTGATAAACTCACAATCTATACACAGTTGAATAGATATTACAACAGGAGCAGCTTTTTCAAAGGAGGAACTGAGACCAATGTTTGATCTAGGATACCACGAATTCTGGTTACAAAGTCACGTCCCCATTTTATATCTTGCCTCATGGGTTATTGTACAGAAATTTTTTGCGTGCTCGCTTCACGTCTTCCTGTTTGGTAGAATAAAGATTCAGTGACGCTGTGAAACTCATCATTAAAAACAAACAAACAAACAAACAAAAACAGATAACGACTTGACTTTAAATCTTTGGTTCAGCTCTGAGGTCTGCATGAAGAGACTTAAAGTGTTGACAGTAAGCCATCAAATATTTATCCCTTAATTGAAATTTTGAAGAAAATTGGAAACAGAACATTCTCCTGTTCCTAAGTGTTGTTTCTGCATTAAAAGGTTTGGGGAAAAAAAGCGATATAACGCTATTAGTTTTGATTAAATTTAATTCGCTACCATGTAGTTTCACATTAGTTTCGTGAAAGTTGGGTAAATAAATCCTTCACAAAGGGTAAGTCATTTATTTTTAGTTATTTGTGTTTCAAATCATCGTCTTTGATTTTCCAGAAATTCGGACACTTAATCAAAGACATCATAAAATTAAGTTAAATATGCACTTTTTATTAACCAACGTACTTCTGTGTGAATAAGTAAACGATTTTAGTCTTCTTCATTTTCCAAACAATGTTGAGCAAACAATCTCTCATTGAAGGCTTCCGATTTGATTTTATTAACTGCTCTCCTGATGTAATGAAGTGATCCATGAAAACTTTCATTAAGATTTTTTGCGAATAAATTATGTAGATGAATGACACAATGAACTGAAAATACATTTGGTACAGCGTGTTTTAAGATGCCAGAAAATCAATGGCATTTCTTTAACTTCATTTTTTTTTTAAAATTCAGCAAATAGCGTTTCCCTTTTTGTATCTGTTTCCAAACATTTATTCAAGCTTCAAATATTCAACACACTGTATTGTCTGCATTGTTTCTTCACCTCAATCAGATTTGGATCTACCTATTTGCTAAACAAGCTATAGCTTCGCGCCCCCCCCCCAAGAATTTTGTTTTCATATTTGTCTCTGACATACAGTATCAAGACTTCTCCAATAACATCGGGCCCCATCAAGTCTAAATCCAGCCATGGGCTCACTCATTCTCTTATATGTTGTAACAAAACACTGTTAATAATTATTAAAGTTTTCAATGAAATGTTACAGTAAAGACCTTTTGAAGAAAAAAATATGATGATATTCAATTTAGATAAATATAACTTCCCGATAGATCGAAAAATACACAACCTTGCAACCCTCGCAGATTCAAGTTAAAAACTTTTGACATATCTATAGAAATTCCACATTTCTTACACATCAAACTTGACCTTTCACAGCAAATCAAGTATTTTGATTGGTTGTAGATGTGGAAATTACTGTAGTTCTACAGTATGCATTTCCTTTTCTAGGTCAAACATTTTATTCCAGGACTGATAGCACCTAAGATGGTATTTAATTAGTAGAAAAGGCGTTCACATCGATCTACTGTTTTATTTATAATTATTTGTTTAAATTTCTATAATAAATAAAAATTGATCAGTATTATTATCTAAATTAAACCTTGTTAAGCGTTGTTAAGAGATCCCCAAATAAATTTTAATATTCCACGGACCCCACTGGAATGGTACCGGGGACCCCAATGGGTCCATACGGAACACTTTGGGAACCACAGGTCTAATGGAATCTGTGGGCATGGCAAAAACCGTTCAGGCGTAGGAATTGTTTCTGACTAACAGAGGTCGTCTCTAAATATAGGTGACCCTAAATCTGGAACTTTGAGATTGATTTTCACACCGCCAGGCGTGTAATCTGAAACGTGCGTCAGTGCACATTTCGTTTTTTTTAATTCATAACCAGCTTGTTAACTATGTGTATGTAAAGTTAACTTGGTTTGTTTCGTAGTGGCCTCTCTTTGATTAAAGGTTTAATTGGGGTATTGTTGTTTTATCATTCAGTTGTCCTCCTTTGAATGAAAATATCAGTTACCAGAGAAGAAATATTGTATTTCAAGCGCAACTGACCCCAATCCCCGGCCCAGCAGCCAATGGGTTCAATGAAATCACCATCCCCACCCACACCCCATTATATTGACCCTATGTACCTGTACAGGTTTTTACTATTTACCCTCATGCCCCCAGTACGGGTCAAGTTCTCACACACAAATGTCCCCGGCCTGGTGCTTCCCAAAGCTGTCAACGTCACTGTGACGTCAGACACCATGTCAACCGCCGTCCTGCAGCTGGTGCACCGTGGTGACGTCAACGTCCCAGTGGTCATGGTGGACACTGATGATAACGGAACAATTTTTACCAAAGAGGAACACATGCCACATAGAAATGTCAGTAAGAAAAATATTGATTTTACATATAAATATATATTGTCTATTTACGAAGCAGGACGTTTTGGCGCCGCCGTTTTGGCGCGGAGCCGTCGTGGCGCTGGAAATTTTGGCGCCATTTAAAAATAACTTTATTGAACTTAACGCTTATAAACTTTTAATTAAGAGAATGCAAAATATATAAATTAAGAAACGTTCAACGAGTTACTAGTCACATGCAATATCTCCTTTAGCAAATGCAAAATAATCAACTTATAACAACTTAATGATAGTTAATGAATCCTGTCTAATCTTGTACCTTTAATAAGCCTTCCGAAAGTCATTGTATATTAGACAATCAAATAATTATGGGAAAGTCGTCTAAAATACTCGATGATGTTTCGTTCTCTGCAACTCAACAATTGTCGTGATTCTGGTATCTGCTGTGATTCAACTTTTCTTTACCACGCTTCGATGTAACATTTTCCATTTTAAAGTTTAAAAGAATTATAATATGTGATGTATTAATGAAATTCTATTTGACTTAACATGATTTGAGTCTAGAACACACTTGCACTTTTATAAATGTGAAGCGCGCGCAAAATAAGACTGGAAACGCCAAAATGACCTGCACCAAAAACGGCGGCGCCAAAACGTCCCGTCGCACCAAAACGGTCGCGCCAAAGCGGCGGCGCCAAAACGTCACGTATACGTTTATTTATTGGTATATTTTTATTTTATTTTAATTTTTTCGAATTATTTATATACAAAATGTGAAAAATCAACTTGAAATGTAAAGACTGACAGACAGAACCAACTGGTATAAGTAGCTTTCGACACCAGAGTCATGGGTCTGTTCTACATTAGTTAAATCATTAAATGTTGAACCAATTGAGGATAAGGGAACCAAGAGTACAGTAGTAATCATAAATAATGCATTTTATGCTATTTTGGAAATGCATCACAAAGATAACTTAATACAACCCTCAGACAGAAATAAGGATTTTTTTAAAAAAAAAACGTTTCTTTTTCCGTATGCAAGAACAAACACAAACAAGTTTTCCTTCTTCACGTCCGGTATTAGGACGTGGAATAGGTTTCCCCAGGAAACCTAGAAAATCAAAACTTTATCAACATTTAAAACTCTATACAAAGCAAAATTAGAAAAAAGTAAGCATAGGATGCACTAATCTTCTATTCAGTTGGAGCCTTTGTAACAGATAAAATAAGATATAACTTCTCTCTGTACACACACACACACACACACACAAACACACACAAATAAACACACACACACAAACACACACACACACACACACTCGGTAAGGTGATTGTAACATATTTCAGGAGATTATTTTAGTGAAAGTGATATTTTACTTTCAGTAATATGTGCCGGTAAAAAATTGATCAAATAAAACTCATATTTTTCATGCTACTTTATTTGTATTATTTTTCAAAATAATTTCATGACAAATATTAAAAAGAACAGTTTAAAAGTTTACCTTCCGACATTTCATGACTCATACTTTAATGATTTAACCATAAAATTCTAAATACACTCGGCCTGCGAGCCGTTTATTGTTTCATCAAACATCTCATCAATCTACTCGATTGTTCATTCCTAGGGACAATAGGAGATTAGGCCTTTCTACCTAGCAGCGTTCTACTATAATGATATTGGTTTTTTTTAAAGATTACAGCTAAAGGACGCCTAGTGACTACTGTGGTAATGTAGCAAGCCGCTGTGTAAAATGTAGCAATAACAGTCCTCTCTTCGTTTTTGAAAACAGCAAATCAGTTGAATAATATAATAGCAAATGTGTCACTTGAATGTTATAAAAGCAAAAAGTCAGTTGAATTGTATAATAGCAAACCTATCATTTGAAAGTTATAACAGCAAACCTATCTGTTGAATGTTATAATTTAACAGCAAACCTTTCAGTTGAATTTTATAACAGCAAACCTGTCTGTTGAATTTTATAGCAGCAAACCTGTCAGTTGAATGTTATAACAGCAAACCTCTCTCTCAGATGTAACCAAACCTTTCTTTGGAATATAATAATTGCATTGATATATTATTAACAGAGGCGTCGCTAGGTGGGTACGGGGATGTGGACCGTGGACGGGTGATACCATCACAAGGGGTGACACCAAATGTATAATTACGTTTGTTCCTGTTGTTTGGCTCTGGCAGACACGGAGGAAATTCTACTGTGTGATACCATGAGCTACTGGCACTGTGTAACACCATGAGCTACGGGCACTGTGTGACACCATGAGCTACGGGCACTGTGTGACACCATGAGCTACGGGCACTGTGTGACACCAACCCTAGTGACATCTTTGCTTATTACCATAACTCCAGAGAACCAGACTGCAATGACCAATAGCAGAAGTAATATCATCACAGCTTAGTGTTGTTGTCTATCCCCCAGAACACAGGCATCTACCAAGACGTGACCAATCATGCGGTCATCTTGTTGACCCGTCACAACAGCCCAGGTCAGGTCAACGCCACTTTTACTATGGTAAGCTTTGAACCGGACCCCCACGATGTTTAGACCATGCAGTTGAACCATTTCCTATGCTCTAATATTTTGGTTAAAACCAATGAATGATCCGATGTAAATAGCAAAACCTCATTAACTTCCAGTCAGCAGGTTATCACTAAATGTACTCTTATCAGTTACAACTCATCAAAGCTCATATTCATAGCGGTAATTTCCATACCGTAAAAATAGTAGTCTAAATTTTTTTCAAATAGAACCAACCTCTTTTATTTTTAATAAATCGAATGGGCCAACAATAAATTATTTGATGGTTTCTTTCTGGTTTTTTTTTTGTCTGTAGAAAGGTAAATTAAAGCTAGGTAACACGGATTACGTCATCTCACCGAGGGGGCGGTGGAAAAGAGACGAGGCGTCAGGGGATTCATCTGATGACGTCATATACGACGTGAAGCCCGTGGAGATCTCTCCGCACAACCCAAATGATTACGTCATATCAGGTAATTAAGGGAACCCCAATAAAGTCGAAGATAAAAAATAGTTTAACACTTATTAATTTTTTATCGTCTAACACAGGGCTCTCAAAACTTTTCTACCCAAGGGCCTCATTAAATGTCAAACAGCAGTATTTGGGCCGAATACTAGCCCCCCCCCCCCAACTACTAAGTTTTGTGGTAATCACAAGTAAAAATGGGGCCGTCCATAAAATACGTCACGCTCCAAAGGGGTGGGGGGAGGGGTTATAAGAAAGTGTGACAGGGAGGAGATGGTGTACGGCCACGTATAACGTTACGGTGTTTATGTTAAATTTTAATTATTTTGTTAATATAAAAAACATATTTTTGTATATTTAGTGTGACGTACTTTAAAGGGNAAAAAATTAAATAAAATAATAATAATAATAATTAAAAAAATGTAAATATCCTGGAGAAAACATCTTCTTATTGTGCACACACAAAAAAACCTGAAGTTAATTCAGACTATAAGTCATTATGAACACTACAATCTATAATTATCACGCTGAAATATATGGTTGAAATTCTCTAATTATCAATGAATTCCTGTTTGCACACAAAAATATCTGTAGGATTTAAAGAAAATAAATAAACATACGAACAAAGAAACTAGAAAAGTAGCAAATAATCCCAAGGAATCAAATGTTTTATGAAGAAGACCTCTCGCGATACTATGAAACCAACTATTTGTTTCGTTGCTCTATTTTCTTGTTTTTACTTTTCAATCTCAACAGTTGTTTTCTTTTTTAATCTGCTAATTGAGAAAAAAAAAACAACCTAAAACTCATTTTTAAATCCTAACACACACAGGGCATTTGAAAGAATCTAACCCACCCCAATCCGCTGGTGCAGAGAGAAAACGTCGAGCTGCGTCATCGGTCTACTACATCGACATCGTCGCTGGTGTCGACTACACGGGGTGGGATCGTTTCGTTGAGGCGGAGGGGGGAGATGAGGCGGAGGCGAGACAGAGCATGTTGGAGTATTACGCCATCGTGTTTGCTGGGGTAAGTCAGCCAGCGTTTTGACTGATTGGTTTTGTCAACCAACACTGTGACTGCTGGGCTAATTTAGCAAGCACTGTGACTGCTGGGGTAAGTTAGCCAACACTGACTCATGGGGGTAAGTCAACCAGCATCACTGTGACCCGTCAAAGTTCAGCGTGACACGTCAAAGTTCAGTGTGACACGTCCAATGTCACTGTGACACGCCAAAGTTCGGCATGACACGCCAAAGGTCAGTGTGACACATCAAAGGTCAGAGTGACACGTCAAAGGTCAGTGTTACACGTTCAAGTCCGTTGTAACATGTCACATGCTATTTAAGTACTTCACTAGTAAGTCTGAAACGCGATCAGCTAGTGGGATAGAGAAATATTATATGCTAGTAGTGTGTCTACCCGCTATGTTTACTCGCAGTAAACATGTCAGTCACGTGGTAGCGACCAGCTAGTGGGATAGAGAAATATTATATGCTAGTAGTGTGTCTACCCGCTATGTTTACTGGCAGTTAACATGTCAGTCACGTGGTAGCGACCAGCTAGTGGGATAGAGAAATATTATATGCTAGTAGTATGTCTACCCGCTATGTTTACTGGCAGTAAACATGTCAGTCACGTGCTAGCGTGGTGAATAGAATTCTCTACCGTAACTTAGGGGTGTCATAGACTCTAGCTCAGGGGAACGCAACCTTTGGGGTATTGCCGGCCGCATAATAAATTACTTTTTTTCTACGGCCGCCTAAAATTTACACTATAATAACCAAACTATCACTTTTAAAACATTTACCACTCGTGATAGTCAACTGCGGGATAATAATGACATCATCATAATATATTGTAAGCAAACACAGTGCTTAAATAAAAACAAAAACATTTCAATCGATATCCTCTTATATTTCTACTATAATGAACATTGTTGTGTAAACCTAACAGTTACCTAACATCATGTCATAAACATACAGCATAAGGATATTTTTAAGTGGTTTTAGTACATTATGAACACAATAATTGAATAATTGATACGATGCTTCACTAACACTGCCCTTGTAACTTAGCAGTCCTGAGTCCAGAAATTAGTGGCTGCCTTGCTCTTGGATGTTTGCCGAGAGTCGCGCAAAGTCTGGGCACTCACTGGAGATCATCAGTCGTATTACTGACGCCAGATTGGTGTACACCAGTCGTGTTCGATATTTGTTCTTGAGATAATTTATTTGTAAGAATGACGCTTCACGCATGTAAGTGCTTCTAAACAGCCCTAGAGTGTTTGTAGAGAACGTAACCGGAATTTTATCGTTTCTTATTTCATGGCTCTCGATTAGAGCGGTGAGTTGCGGGAAATGACAGAGATTGAACTGTTGGATATGACTTTGCAGCAGACGACATTTGTCACATTTAGGCAAACTGTTGTTCCTTTGCCTTACAGAGACTCGTTGAGGCAGTTGAAATAAATAACAAATCTACAAGGAGGGCACGAGATGTAAAGAAGGCCTGGTTCTGCAGTAGGCAGTCCTTGTTTGTCGTGGCATAAAATTCCTGTATTTCTTTTTGTTGCAGCAGAACACGGCGAGATGTTTCTCCCTGAGACAACCAATGAACGCTGGTGTGGTATAGAATATCTTCAGCCGAGGAATCATTTGTATGAATAATTAAATTAATTTATATGAATTGGCGGTGGTAAAGAGCATTCGCGCGAATGAAAAGTATAATGCGATTCACAGATTACAGAATTTATCAACATCCATGATACAACTTTTCACGAGTTCCCAATCGGAAAGAGGCTTTCAAGCGACACCGAGACGATAGGCCACTCGATAAGAAGCTTCCCTGCGCTTATTCGAAGTCTTAACAAAAGCAGACATGACCGAGGTCTCATCATCATCTGTGGCGCTACAGCCCATGTAGGGCCCTGGCCTTTTCCACCACATCCTTCCATTCAGATCGATTGATGGCTTTCTTTCTCCATGCTCGACCCCCCCCCCCAATGGTGTAGGTCCATTTTCACATCATCGATCCATCTCAGTCTTGGGCGACCAGTGAGTCGTCTGCCTCCTGGTTTCTGCCTGTAAATGATTTTTGCTGGTCTATATTCTGGCATCCTTTCAACATGCCCTGCCCAGCGTAGTCTTCCTTTTTTGATACATGTGACTATGGGTGGGTCTTTGTACATATGATATAGTTCTTCATGACCGAGGTCTGTTGTCGATTATTCCTCTTTAGGTTTTTCACACAGATCTTCCTTGAATCACGTTTTGACTGTGCATAATTGTGCGATGCGTGTCGGGGAAAATGTTGTTTGGCATTGTCCCCATTGACAGTTTTCCCAAAATCGCCGCAGATTAGGTACTGCATGAAATTCTTATCTGTCTCTGCCATCAAAGAAATCTAGCTCCCATTTTACATTAGAGCTCCGCTTCTCTTCTTTCAATGTTCTATTCCTTTCTATCGATATGAAGAGTACTAAGGAGGCACGGATAATATTATACGGTAACTAAGTTTACAAGCTGTATAACTATGACTATGATACAATTAATGGTTATCATTTAACATTTTTTCGCGGTTAATAATGTTTTGTTTATTCACTGCTATGTCAAGAATCTGTCTGGATTTCTGGTGAAGCTGCCTGCTAACAGTGATGTACACAGACAGCTGGGTATTTGTGTGTACTATAGCAGCGACTGAAGTTGACCGACGTGTTACACGGTTACACAGAGCAAGCACGATAAATCGAATGTGCACACCACACGGTTTCAGCGCGCTTAAATATTAGACTTCATGGTCTGCCCTCATTAGCTATACAATGTTTATCAGCGCTAAACACTGCAGCTAACGAGTCTTAATTTGAATCGCAATAACAAGTGTTTAAGAGTGTAAATGAATATTCGATAATTCGTTTTCAATCTTACATAATATTTTGCCTAATTGCAAATATTTGACGGCTGCAGGTGCGTACCCCTGCTCTGACTATTCTTGTCTGTCATTAGGATCAGTGGCGTAGCTAGGTATTTGTTGGGATTTTTGAACAGGCTTTTGGGTGATCCTCACGTAGGGGCCAGGGGGGGGGCTTTTGAATTCAGACGCGACTGATTAGGGCGCTAGAGCTAATATTGTATTTACAATGTAGTTGCGCATGCAGTGCCGTGTTGAGACTTGAAAATGCTTTGACCTATTTGAGACATTTGGCCCATTATAAGTCCAGATTTGTTAATGTCAGAGCCGTAAGTGACTTATCTGTCAGGCCCTAAATAAATTGGGTTCCTATGCTACAGTTAGTGTTGCTTGTACGTGAATCCGACTGCTTGTTGTTGACAATGATTGCTTACTTGTAAATAATTTTTTTTTTTTTTTAAATTTAAATCCCCAGATCGACCAAATGTATATGAATATCGATACCATGAAAGATCGTCTCAACATAAGACTTATTAAAATCGTTGTATTTAAGGTTTGTTTACATTTAAATCTGATCACCTAACAGCAACTCTTGACAGTATGTTAGGATATAGTTAATTGCTTCTTGACTGTCAATTTTAACATAATAAACCATAATTTGGTGAAGTTAAAGCCATGTTTGCAGTAGGGCGGTAAGCTTAAAAAAATTGTTTGGAATTTCTGTTTTGCCAGACCGACACCAGCCTGCCCGTAGAGTACTCGTATGCTGGGGGCGGTCAGGACAAAATAGACGGAGAAAAGGTTCTGGATGACTTCAAAGTTTACCTCACCACCAGTGCTACTGCCGCTGCTGAAATCTTGGGAGAGTACGACCATTTCATGATGTTTGTCGGGTATGTTGTTGGCTGATAGTGAGTCAAGTTCTGGGCTGATAGTGAGACAAGTTCTGGTCTGATAGTGAGTCAAGTTCTGGGCTGATAGTGAGTCAAGTTCTGGGCTGATAGTGAGTCAAGTTCTGGGCTGATAGTGAGTCAAGTTCTGGGCTGATAGTGAGTCAGGTTCTGGGCTGATAGTGAGTCAAGTTCTGGGCTGATAGTGAGTCAAGTTCTGGGCTGATAGTGAGTCAAGTTCTTGGCTGATAGTGAGACAAGTTCTGGTCTGATAGTGAGACAAGTTCTGGGCTGATAGTGAGACAAGTTCTGGGCTGATAGTGAGTCAAGTTCTTTGCTGATAGTAAGTCAAGTTCTGGGCTGATAGTGAGTCAAGTTCTTGGCTGATAGTAAGTCAAGTTCTAGGCTGATAGTGAGTCAAGTTCTAGGCTGATAGTAAGTCAAGTTCTTGGCTGATAGTGAGTCAAATTCTTGGCTGATAGTGAGTCAAGTTCTAGGCTGATAGTGAGTCAAGTTCTTGGCTGATAGTGAGTCAAGTTCTAGGCTGATAGTGAGTCAAGTTCTAGGCTGATAGTGAGTCAAGTTCTAGGCTGATAGTGAGTCAAGTTTTGGGCTGATAGTAAGTCAAGTTCTAGGCTTATAGTGAAGTAAGTTCTAATTTCTGAGTCAAATACTTGGGATTAATGGTGCCATTGACTGTACCATGTTTTGTTTGCTCTGATCTGACAATAAGTGTTAAGTATTGGCTGCAGTTAAGAAAGTGGCGACATCCGAACGAGCGGATTGGAAGACAAGCTAAGGGGCACAACTGAAAACGAGACGCTCAAAGAGATAACTTAATGAAGAAAAACTTCTGATTTATATCATTGGTTTATAGGATCAGTTGATAATTGGTGATTTAAAAATAACACGATTGGACCCGAATTCGATTGAGTAGCAATCAGGACAAAAATGTTGGGCACCAAAGCTATTTTGAAAAAAAGTGGGGGCTGGGGGTGGGGAAAGAAAATACACAAATTAAAAAATACGAACCATTCAAAATGCTTATGGTAAGGTTTTATTGCTAAATTGATGTTTACGTAGAAATACGGGTAGGGCTATGGCGGATTAAGGGGGGGGGATGAGTGGGCTAAAGCCAGGGGCCCAAGACGGTTTGGGGGCCCCCAAACTTTTTTATATTTTATAATAAAAGTGTAAAAATATTTGCACGAACCCTTGAAAATATAATAAATTAAATAAATGGGCTACCAATAAATTTCTAATTATTATCTATACAACTGATCGCGATTCAGTCTTAATAATCGAAAAAAACTTTATTAAATTGGCTCACTTAGAGAACATAGTATAAAATATATATTATATTTTTAAAATGTATCTTATTAGATAAGCTCCGCTGGCCGTGTGGAGAGAGCACAGGCGCGTGATGCAACCGGTGTCGTGTTCGAATCCCAGCAGTGGATGATTAAATTTTTCTTTCCACAGTCATATATTAGCTGTTAACAATCATTTTATTTTGCGAGACGCTGGCTGGATAGGGCCCCCGTTAGATTGCAGCCCGGGGCCCCTTGAGGTCTTAATCCGCCCCTGGGGTAGGGTAGCGTCCTGGCTCAAGTTAAGTTTTGTTTCATGAAGTCAATACAAGTTTGAAAGTCTGGCAAGAAAAGATCACCCTGAACATTTAATTATCTCTTCCACAATCTGTAGCACAACACCCATGCTGTGGAAATATTAATACTTCTCTGACACAAGGCATTTTTATTTTAATTCTTTTTAAAATTATTTTTAGACTCGATCTGTATAGTCCTTCAGACGAAAGCCCGGATGATTACTCCGATCTTTTAGGTAAGTTTGTATTTCTGTTGTAGGCCCAACCCTAACGCGCACGTCGATTAATTAAGTACCTAAAAAGTACCATCTTAAGATACTATTTGAAGAAGGTAAATGATATCCAAACCCTAGCCACACTTCATCTGTGTTTATTTGTACATGATAGAACTCGTTCTCTAGAATGTGCTAGATTCAATATTTCGTCAAAATATGGCGGGTTTAAAAAGAAAACGTTATTTAGAGTATCATTTTTACCGAAGAATATAGTTTTTACACATTAAGTTGTTAAAGAAGGAGATTGCAAGAAAATTTCGTTACCGTTCAGAAGTATGTTTCCCAGGAATCCCATGATGAAACCAATTTTCACATTATATTAAAATATATTTTTACCAAATTCCACCGATATATCATAGATCAGTGTATCGCACATTTTTCAAGCATTCGCAACGATGAAAAATCAATTAATTGATCATACATTTTAACCCTGCATTGACAACGTTGTAGAATTATTAATCGATCACAAATATAAACTCAGCATTCACAACGATGTGGTTGGTGGTCGTTGAAAGTATGCAGGGCTCTTGACCAGTGTCTGATGTTTTCTACAAAGATTTAATAAACATTAGTTCAAAGTTTTTGTTTATAGTCACTACACGACATAAAGACGAACAAATGGGCACAAGTTCTCCCTTCCAGACCTAAACTTGTCACGATATGTGAACAATATTCAGCCATATTAACGGCACTGGGACAATTAGATGTGTATTTCATTTTCTTTTTAGATAAAATCAATGGGTCATTTAGTTGTCCTTAAAATATTTTTTTCTTCAACGATAAATTTTCCCGACACATTGATAAATATTTAAGGAAATAAGAAATCTAATGAATTTGGTTTCCGTTGTCATAAGAGTGGTGACGTGCGTATTTGTTTCATGTCAGGCCCTACAGTAAATAAAAAGATAATAATAACAAGAAAATAACACATAAAATAAACGATCTACGTAGATAGATTTTGTTTAGAAGAATAGCTCAATTGGTAACTTCATTTCACCATAGTTTTAGGCTTTGCTGTGTTCAGATTTATCTCTAATTTTCTAAAACCCTTTTTTGTAGGCATTGCATCTTTGGGACAGGCCTGCAGCGTGTTTGGGATCAGCGTCATCGAGGACATTCAGGACTATGTGGCCATCTACACCGGCGTACACGAGCTTGGACATAGGTCAGTACCATACTCGGGATACATGGGGGCATTTTGGCAAAAGCTGTGAGTTAATTTTATTTCTTCGGGTATTGCGAGAATATTGAATAAAACACAGACAGAAATTTATTATAGTTTCATTAAATGTTAACTTCTCTCCAATAGTCAATTAGTGATATCTGCCCATGAAAGTTAAACAATTTTTTTAAACGATTGATTTTGGTGACTAGATTTACAAAGCGTGCTTCTTGAAGTAATATTTCATAACATGACGTCATTGTATTGAAGAAAATGGTCACAATATCACTATCTGCCTTTCGAGGTGAGAATTCCAAAGCAAAACTGCAAGAAAACTTTCAGCGTTTAACATTTGCTCTGAATTTTTTAACGGAAATATTATAAACAAAACTTATCGGCATCCTGCGGTCTCGAGAGATGAGAGATGACATCATTACCGTTGGGTTGGGTTGCGTTTCCTCGTGTTGCTGTGCAGTCCTTTCCTTGAGTGACAGTCTTTACCACAAGTTTTGCACACAAGTTCTGTTTTTCCCTATATTTTTTTTTGTTATCTTTCTCCTAGCTCTTCTGTCTGTAGCCTCTTCCATCCTTCGCTCCTCGGCTACTATGACGCCCTCTTTGACAACTGTG
This sequence comes from Radix auricularia, assembly GCA_002072015.1. NCBI lineage: Eukaryota > Metazoa > Mollusca > Gastropoda > Lymnaeidae > Radix > Radix auricularia. Next base: position 14,428 of record MUZC01001377.1, read on the forward strand.
CGCAACGAAGATCGATCTTCTGCATTGCAATCCCATGCAGTCACTTGTGTTTATTCTTGCTGCTTTTATATCACTCTGGCAGACATCTTTAAATAGCCTCCGTGGGTGACCTGTCTTCCACTTTCCCAATGCCAGTTCCGTATACTACAATATCATTCTGTCGTTTTCCCATTAAAAAGAAATGGCATTTAGAGTTCCTTAGACTAAAACATAAACGTGTGTGTATGTATACATATATATAATTTATATGTTTATATATCTAAAGTATGCGGAAACTAATGACTAATTAATATATTATTTGTTAAACAATTTAATCAATAAAATTTACTTTGGTCCATTGAAATTCGAAAAAAAATGCAGATATTTTTTTTCTTCAATTTATGAATAATGTATATTACCTACATAATTTCCCTGGTATTATAATTATTTATTTCGACGTTCATACGTAAGGGTTTTCTTTCTTATTTCTTGCATCACAGAATAAATAAATAAATAAATATATATATATTTATATGTATGTATGTATGTATATATA
>MUZC01001377.1:45308-71408 GCA_002072015.1 Radix auricularia
AAAAGAATTTTAAAAATCTCCCTCATGTGGGGCCGGGGGCCCCAAAAGTTTTTTTCTTACATGGTCTAATTGAAAGTCAGCAATTTTCCTATTTTCCGTGTAGGTAGAAGCATGAAACTTTGGAAAGTTGTTGGATGTCCAAAAACAACTAAATTGGCGAATAAGATTTTTTTAAATCTAGCTGAAGTTGGGCTGGGGGCCCAAAAAGTATTTTCATAATATGGGCTCTATAAAAATTGAAAATCACCAATTTTCCTATTTGCCATATGGGTAAAAATAGGAAACTTTGGAAATGGTTAAAGTACACGCTCTCGGCGCAAATTGGCCAAAACAAATTTTAAAACTAACTCTCATGGGGGACCGGGAGCCCAAATATATTTTCTCTTACATTAAAAACCGACTCATCACTAATTCTCCACTTTTCGGTGTAGTTAGGAACATGGAATTTTGGGAAGTTGTTTGAAACCCTCTCACGACGAAAACTGGCGAAAAAGAGTTTTTAAAATCTCGCTCATGTGGGGCCGGGGACCCAAAATATTTTTGTTCCTAATATGGGCTTAATAAAAATGGAAAATCACCAATTTTCTTATTTCCCGTGTAGGTAGAAGCATGAAACCTTGGACATTTTTTGAGTACATGTTTCCTACGATTATTTTGACCAAAAAAAATTAAAATTTCCCACTCATGTGGGCCGGGCCCCAAAAAACTTTTTTCCTAATATGAGCTATATAAAAATTGAAAATCACTAATTCTCCTTTTTCCTGTATAGGTAGATGATTGAAACTGTGGACAAAATTTTGAGTACACGCTCCCAACGTAATTTTGCAAAAAATAATGTAAAACTCCCTCTCATGGGTGTCCGGGGGCCCAAATATAGTTTTTGTTATATTAAAAATCGACTCATCACTAATTGTCCAAATTTTCCGAGTAGGTTGGAGCATGAAACTTTGGAAAATTGTTATGTAACCTCTCACAACGAAAGTTGGTGTAAAAGATTTTTGAAATACACACTCATGAGGGCTGGGGCCCCAAAAACGTTTTTTCTCTTATGTGAGCTATATAAAAATTGAAAATCAATAATTCTCTTACTTACTGAATAGGTAAAGGCGTGCAACGTTGGGGGGTAGTTAAATACACTTCCACGATGGTAGCAGGTGAAAACATATTTAAAATATCCCTTACTGGGGACCTGGGGCCCAAGTATAGTTTTTAATTCACTCACTCATCAATCATCACTAATTCTCTAACTTCCGGTGTAGGCAGGAGCATTAAAATGACTTTTAATGAAGTTACACATCATGTTCCTACAGGACTATTATAACTGCCCAAATACTTACTATTGTTTTATATTTAAATAGATATTTATTAATGTGTTACTACAGAAAAAGATTCATCAATTTTAAAAAATTTATATTTTCAAATCTTCACATCTATAGTCTTTTCAATGAAAAAGTTATTAAAACTGTTTAAATTCACCAACATTAAGAACAATTATTTTTTGTCGTACATTAAATAAGAAATTTGAAAATTGTATTATTTTAAAATCTCCCAGTAAACTCCTGTGTTTTAACAGGCTTAAATGCATTTAATTTATCAGTAACTGGGGACCGGAGGCCCAAATGTAGTTTATGTATTATATTATAACTGATCATCACTAATTCTGTATTTGTCAGTTAGTTAATTTTTTTCACTGGACCACGAAAGACAGACAACAAACACGGTGAATTTAATATATTTAGAAAATCTATCATGATCTAGATTAAATTTTAAAATCAATTTGTGTTTTGAATTGGTATAACGCAGGTTTTCAACGCCAACTAAAAACCTAATTTACCGCAGCAAAGCGCGGGTAAATTGCTAGTTAGTAATAATTTTAAGATTTAACCAAAGATTCCAAAGACATTCTGCTCTTGAGTCATTTGTTCAGTCAGAAAAAATCGCTCCAGTCTATCCGATTGGTCTTTCCAAAGAGCAATGGGAGGTTAGACTTTTCTACTTACAAGCGTTCTACTTACTATAAGATATTTTTCTTTAAAATATTATATATAAGGGACACCCATTGACTACTGTGGAAATATTGCAAGCCATTGTCTAGAAAATAACAATAACAATCCTCTCTTAACATTATAAAAGTAGCAAGCCTGTCGGTCAAATGTAAAAATAGCAGACCCATCAATCAGACTAGAAGCTATTAAAATTGAAAAAAAAAAAACTATCTTTCAGATATAACAACAATTACGAATCTAAACTGCATGTAAAATAAAAGAATTGCATTGATTGGTTGCGACGATAACTCCAACGAACGGGATTGCAATGACAAGTAATAGACTTGACGTCACAGTTATGTGTCGATGTTTTCTGATCCACAGAACACAGGGATCTACCAGGACGTGACCAATCGAGCGGTCATCTTGTTGACACGTCACAACAGCCCGGACGAAGTCAACGCCACGTTTACTATGGTATGTTTTGAACCGGACCCGACGATCTTAAGACCATACTCTAATGTATTGGTTATAACCGATGAATGATCAACAGCTAATCAACTTCCAGTCAGCAGGTAATTACTCAACCAAATTTCTTTCTATCACCTACAACTCCACAAAATTTATATTTACAACAGATATTCTTAAACCTCTCCAAATAGAAACATCTTTTATACCAATGCAATGTTTAAGTAAATGACTGCCTTGCCAGCTTTTAAAGGAAAGACTATCTGTCCTTTAAACGCTTTGAAGAGGGAGGTAATAACTCCTCTCGTGTTAATTTATACTTGTTTCTATTTGTTCTCCAGAAAGGCAAATTAAAATTAGGTAACTTGGACCACGTCATCTCACCGAGGGGGCGATGGAAAAGAGACGAGGCGTCTAGGAATTCATCTGATGACGTCATCTACCTTCTCAAGCCCGTGGACATTTCTCCGCACAACAAAAATGTTTACGTCATATCAGGTATTTTTAAAAATGGAAATTGAGTTTGAACATACAAAGTTTGTATCGTGTAAAGTCTAAACAAACAAACAAGCAAAAACAACTCAGTGAAAACAAAAAATAATGCCAGCCTTTTGGATAGAAAATAAAATTGTAAATAATATAAAATTGGGGAACAAATCTTGTAAAGGTTTGTAAGAAAATGAAGTTAATAAAGTCTGTAGATTATAAAGAGGAGCACCATTCCTAATAGTCATGCTGAACATTTATTGAACGGTAATATATGAGACACAGACAACGACATACGGTTGAACTTTTCTTATTATCAAATATTAAAATGCTAAAATATGGTTTGAATTATCATTGAATTTCTATTTATACCCCCAAAAAAACTCAGTTAAGGATTTCTTTTTAAAAATAATAAGTGCAGGTCAACTCTACAAACCTACAATCTATAAACGTAGCAAATAATTACAAGTAATCAAATATGTTTTGTAGAGACCATCTCTTGCAGTAATTTAAAACCGAAGATTAGTTTTCTCCCTTTCTTTTCTTGTTTTTTTGCTTTTCAATCTCCATTGTTGTCATTTATTCTGGGATTTAAAACAACAACGAAAAAAATCAATTTTACATCCTACCACGTATTTCTAGAGCATTTGAAAGAATCGAACCCACCTCCACCCGCTGGTCCAAAGAGAAAACGTCGAGCTGCGTCATCGGTCTACTACATCGACATCGTCGCTGGTGTCGACTACACGGGGTGGGATCGTTTCGTTGAGGCAGAGGGGGGAGATGAAGCGGGGGCGAGACAGAACATGTTGGAATATTACGCCATTGTGTTTGCTGGGGTAAGTCAGCCAACACTGTGACTAAAGTGACTAGCCACAACTATTGGGTATAGATTTGCCAGGTCAGTGTGAGTGTGATACGTCAAAGGTCAAGTCTGTCACAACATGTCACATGTTAGTGAAGCACGTTACAAGACTCTTCGGCAGTTTAGGTCAGTGCAGAAGTGACAGCTGGGGTACTGTTAGTTATGTCTGTGGCAGTATGGGAGGTGGCAGTAAGCATGTCGGTCACATGGTTTTGTATTGTATTAATAGTGTACCAACACCCTTTAAAATCTTCTTTTTTTTGCTACTGCGACATGCCTTCTTTGGACTGTTCCGAGGGTGTGAACATTCATACCAGGGCGGATGGAAGCCCTTATAACATCAGCCGGCTCCGTGCGAAGAGCAAAGTGGAAACTGTATTAATCAGAGAGTTGCTTTTCGCGGACGATGCAGCTCTTACGTCAGATACAGAGTTAGGAGTCCAACAGCTGGTCATTAAGTTCTCAGAGGCATGCAAATATTTGGGTTTACCGATTAGCCTAAAAAAACAAATATTATGAAACCAGGCACAAACTGCCTCGCAGCAATCTTAAAGGGAACATTGCTACCGTGGTTCTAACACTTCGCTTACATATCACCTGCAAACAAAACATCCTTTAAAGCATCAGGAATTTCAGCTGAGACAATCTAAAGCTATGTGAACGATTGTTCAGCTCGGCTTGCTATATTGCCAATTAGACACGCTCATCACTTGAACCAAATAATATCATCATACTTGTCTGCGTAGTTGGTTACAAGATGACACATAAAGAAAACATTCCAGTGCTATTTCGATTTTTGACAAGTACGTTTAATAAATGTTACTTATGACACCATAAATTTAAATTTTTGGCTTTTAATCAAAATTAAAGATTAATTAATCGTTAATTTTCCAAAAATTAACTTTTAAATTTAAATTAATCGTTAACAGCCCTAAAATAAAGTTTTATTTTTTTAATCCCCAGATCGACCAAATGTATGTGAATATCGATACCATGACCATGAAAGATCGACTCAACATTAGACTGATTAAAATCGTTGTTTTTAAGGTTTGTTTGTCTTTCAATCTGACAACCTTTTAGCAGACACTCATTATGGTTCTTTTGGTGCAGTAAAAGCTCTCAGTGGAGTATTTGATTTGTGCAACAGAAACTCAATCAGAATGTGCGTCTATATTTATAACCTTTTAGGTTCTTCTTGTTTCTAAATGAAGAAGGCAAACGTGTAAAAAATAATAATAATAAAATAATAATAAAAAATATTTAAAAATTAATAAATAAAAAAGTAGAATTTCATCTATAATACAGTATTGAAATATTGTTCCATTTAGACACTGGATGACTTAAGAGAAGATTTACTGTGAAAGCAACACTAAAATTAAGCATTTATACCGAAAAGTTGAAAGAATTGTGAACCGCATGTTTTCACTAAAGCTATATAGCGACAGACTTATCCAAGACAAAGTGTTATTTCCGTTATGTTTTTGTGATAGAGTTCATCCTTTCAGCGTTGAAATTGGGAGAAGTTATAAACAAATGTATAAAATTCATAATAGTTTGCGTAACTTCAAGACTTGTTCGAACTTTCTATTAGTATTTGATTTTTTTTTTAAATCTAAGTTTGCGTGACTCAGAAAAATCTAACTGGATTATTTGTTTCGCTTCCTTTTTTATATGTATATATATATGAGCATCTAGCTATGAAAATATCATCAACAAAAGAAAATGTCAATGAGGTCTCTTAAAATATCCCATCTTAAATACGTTTTCTTAACTATTTATACGTCCTAAAACAAACTTACTTAACATACTATGACCTACAGAAGAACGGGTATCCTTATAGGAGAAACACTTTACTAAACCAAATGTTCCTAACAAACTTATTAAGCTGTGATCTTGGAAGAACGGTTTTATCCCTATTGCAGTGTTGGCGAACCCTTTTTTTTTGGGGGGGGGGCATGCCGAAATTTCTAACAAAACCTACTTATTTATTAAATTGAAATACAAAAAGTAGATCTATATTTTTTTTCACTAAAACCCTTTTTTTTAAATTTAAATTTAATAAAAGTAAAATAATGACATATAAAATGGTTTATTGATCGGCAAACGTATGAAAATGTTTACATTAACAACAATACTGCTGCCGCTGTTGAAATCTTGGGGAAGTACGACCATTTCATGATGTTTGTTGGGTAGGTCAAGTTCTGGGCCTACCTTAAGTTCTCAGACACTATTTTGGACAAAATGATGCCGTCGCGAGTTCTATTAATTGTTGCTCTGAGTTGACAAAGGATTAAGTAATTGGCTGTAGTAACCATAGTAATGATAACTGAAAGGGCGGTGTAGAAGAAAAGAAAAGGGACAAAACAGGAAATGACATGCTCAGACAGATAAAAATCAAGAAGAATATTTTCTAATAATATCATTGGTTACTTGGATCAGTTAATGATTGGTGATTGGTGGGAATTGACCCAAATTTGACAGCTGGAGGAAAACCAATGAATCAGTTATGCAACAATCGTAGACAAAATTCAAAGTTACAAAAAAAAAAAAAGAAACAAAATAAATAAATAAAAAATAATAATAATTATGGGAGGGGAGGGGAGGAGGTAAGGGGGCGAGATAATTACACATATAACAAACACATAAGCATTTTTTACTGTGGATGGTCGGGGTTTATAAAAATTGTGGTTGCCATAGAAATAGTGGGAGAGTAGCATCCAGGTTTTAGTATAGACTTTTGTTTCACGAAGTCAATACAGTTTTTAAGTCCGGCAAGGAGAGATCACCCTGAAAATTAAATTATCCCTACCCCAATCTTCTGCAAAACACACATGCTGTGCCTTTATTAAAATATAGTGGCACCTCGGTATTCGTCCTTAATTCGTTCCAGAACCTTGGACGCACACCAAACGTATTATTACCATAAGAAAAAAAGGGTAAATAATTAATCTCTTCCCGCGAAAAAATCAAATTGTAATTTAGATATTTGGCGGCTGGGTAGCGAAGTCAATAGTGTGCTCGCCTCACAAGCTGAGGGGCGTGGGATCGAGCCCACGAAAAGCCACTATAAAAATGTTGAGAAATGACTAACGCTAAGAAAATCCTCCGCTGACCTGGAGAGGGATGGGCGCCGCCAGTGTCTATTAAGCCCGAGAATGCGCTAATGGAAACATTAGAATCCCTACGACCTCGAACAAAAAGAGGTTATGGGACTTCAACTAAAAAANAAAAAAAAAAAAAATTTAGATATGATAAAGACTATTTATTGTCGCGGTTGTAATAAAAAAAAAAAAAATTTAGATATGATAAAGACTATTTATTGACGCGGTTGTAATAAAAAAAAATTAAAAAAAAAAAATAAAAAACTGCTTATTATTAAAATACATAAATAAAAATATCTTCGACGAAATTTTCTTATGTTATCCACATCAAATAAATTTAATTTTTCAACATCCTCTTTGTTCCCGATATTTATTTTGTAATCAGTTTTTACCACATTCGCAACATTTGCCTACTTAATAACGTTTTTTGGCTTTCACAATCATAGTAATCGTCGTTGTCGTCATTCGGTAAGCTGAAACCAAGTCCCGGGCTTCCATGTTACTTACAACATTCTCAGAAACTCTTTTTTTCCCACCTCCGCGATGATCCTAACCCTTTTGTTTGTTGATTGGCTACTCCTATTAGCGTCGGGGGCGTCCATAAATGACGTCACGCAATTTTGGCCTATTTTTACCCCCCCCCCCTTCCCCTTCTTATCTTAGATATACAGACGCTCCTTCTATGCATACGATAATTGCGTCCACAGACCATGAGAGATGATCTGTTGGCAAGTGATGCAGCGGTCACAGGCCACGGCTAACTATTGTCTAGTTGGGTACCCATTCAATGCTGGGTGACTCGGGGACTCCTCAGGCCCCAGGAGCAGATCCTCGCCTTCGTGTGGATTCGAACTCGTGACCATCGGTATGACAGTCGAGCACGCTACCTCTCGACCACCACGCCCCACTTCGGCACAAAATCGTAGACCCCCTCCTCCAATAGTACGTCACAAAGCTGTGACCCCCACCCAAAAAAAGGCCGTAGTTTCTACTTCAAAAGATGAATGTTTCAAATATCTGTTTTGACATTTAATTGTGTATTTAGAGTAAGTCTGCAATCTATTCAATATCGTAGCTAGAGCTGTACCGGATAAAATTTTTTTAATCCAGTTGGAGCCGAATTCTGGCAGATTTATGATATGAAATCTGGCCGGGGCAGGGTCGCCTTGTAAAAATAGCCGAATTCTGGATTTTCCACAACCAATATATAAATATATGTTATGGCTATATGTCTAGCCGGATTTTGCCGGATTTTTGAAGTGAAATTCTGTCCGGATTTTCCGGAGCCGAAAAAAAGTCGTGAGTAAAGTTAAGCAGCACCCATTTTTAGCAATACTACATAATTTGTTGCGCGGTTATTCTAAACCTCTGCGCGGAGTAGCCAGAGAACTGCGCGGTCGTGCAACCACACATATTAAAGGGAACATTTTAACTGATAATCTTTAAATACTGAAAACTTTGTGCGTCTTAACAAAGTCAGCTTCTCTGCCAGACCTACATAAAAAACACAAGGCATGGGCGCAAGTTTGTAAAAAATCTTCAGCAAGGCGCGTTTTACAAGTTGGGCTTATTCCAAAGCAGACGTATACCTAGAAAAACACCGTACTTCCCTTATACAAGGCATTTTTAATTATTTTTTAAATGTATTTTTAGACTCGATCTGTACAGTCCTTCAGACGAAAACCAGGAAATGTACTCCGATCTTTTAGGTAAGTTGATTTTTTTTTTTTAATTGTAGGTCCTATCACTGACCACACGTAGGTTAAGTATACCTTAAATAGCACCCGCGATTTTATTTTAAGCTAGCAAATTATATTTTATTCTAGATCACACTTAATCTGTGTTTACTTGTATATGATGTGAATCGCTCTGGGGAATGTGGTAGATGTAATGTTTCATCAAAGTATGGGGCGCTCAAAACGAAAATGTTATTTAGAGTATCGTTTCTAATGGAGAATATCACTTTTGAATATCAATTTATTTAATCAAGAAAATTGCATGGAAAAAGTTATTACCGTTCAGTCATGTGTCCCATAAATCATACAAAATCCAATTTAAAAATCAATTTTCATATTACATTAAGATATATTTTAACAATAATTCGAATGATGTAACGTGAATAAATGTAGAAAAGAAATTCTCAGGATTCACAACGATTTAGCAGGAATTAATTGATCACACATTTTAATAATATTTTTTGTAGGCATGGCATTTTTAGGATACACCTGTAGCGTCGGTGCGGTCAGCGTCATCGAGGACATTCAGGACTATGCGGCCATCTATACTGGTGTCCACGAGCTAGCACATAGGTGAGTACCTTACTTGGGATACATGGGTGGAATTTGGTATTCGCGGTGAGTTCATTTTGGTTCGCCTGGTGTTGCGCGCATGTTCAATAAAACGCAGACAGAACTTTATTATAGTTCCTTTCAAAGTAAACTTCTGTCCGGTTCTGAGTGCTCGATTTGAGGAGTAGCTTCTGATGAAAGTTGAATTAAATTTAAAATGAATTTCTCGCTGTAATATTTAATATTAATAACATAATGTCATTGGACTTTTTTTAAAAAGGTTTTTCTTCTAGAACTATTTATAAGTAAAAAAAAAAATACAAGGAATGAAAAATTGTTTATTACAGGCAAGGAATTACAAGATTTGAGACATTAAACTTTTGCGTGGATACTTGCTTTCACTTATAATCTAAGACGATATATTTGTTTGTGAAAAAAGAACCATATTTTATTTAAAGGGCGTTGTTAGTCTCATGTGGTTATGCAGAGAAATAAATCTGACAATGAAAATGCGTTCAGTTCAGGGTAGTGCATTTAAAGTATGTTGCAAGTGATTATTAGTGAAAATAATGGGAAATATTCGTTGTGGGGAAGATTATTATTACTGAGGTTATGACCAGTATTTTTCTTTATCTATATAAAAAATCAGAAGATAACAAAAATTTGCCATATCAGTAAAAACTTTATTCTTAAAAATGGAGAAACAATTTTTATTTACCCTTAAACGACTTCACGACTTATATNNTCCTTTGTTAAAATGTATGAATAAGTGTATTTCTACTTAAGTTATTCAGTGGATTGCTTCATAGATGGGCATAAAGGAAATGTTGAATTGAAATGAATTTGCTGAATGTTTGTTTCGATGTTGTTGTTTTTTTTTTAATTGACAGGATATTATTAAAATGGACTGACCTGATGAGTGACAGTCAAACGGCAACTTTCATTTTCTTTATTTATATGGGAAACTTTTGTGCCAATTCGAAGACTTTTTATTTTTTGGTGCGGGCATGCATCGATCACCTGTTTCTAGCAGACCTACTTGAACTATAGCTCAGCTACTAAATATATTATACTAATTTAGGACAAACCCGGGGCCTAAATTTTAAGACCATAATTGCCATTGCGATTCAACTAAAGAATATACTCAAAGACGACTTAAGAGCTGACAATAGACCAGACTAAAATGTTAAACTAAAATGTGATATATTTTTGGGAAAATCTCACAGTACAGGCAAAAGCTTCGGTATTAATTGCTTTCTTCGGTTTGAAGACACGGAGAGTGAAGAATTATCCAGTTTTAAGAAATAGACGGACGTGATAAATCTGAACTAGTTTTTTTTTAAAAAGCGTCCTGCGGGGCTAAACTAAAAACAGAACAAACAAAAAAAACAAGAAAAAAAAGTTATGGCAAGCTGTTATGATTTTGTTAATGAGCATATATTAAATATATAATTTATCGTTAAATAATGTTGATTGACACCCAAATTACACACAGCATTCTAGTGATGGGAAGACGTTAAAAAGTAACTTTTGAGTGAGTTCTCCTAGAGCTTATACCAATTTAATGGGAAAAAGAAAGATGTTAAAGCAAAAAAAGATTTTTAAGTGTTTTATATTTTGATATCCCTTTTATTCAATTTCATTACTTTAATTTTTTTTAATATGTGTATGTTGAACTATATTTGAAAAATTTTACTTTTTATGTTAGCGAAGGTTACACGTCTATTTACCTTCTTAAAAATGTTATCTTGAGTTGAAAATAACGTCTTGACACTGCAATCTTTACTTTTATCTTTAATAAAAACTTTCTGATCTAATATTTTGTTACATTGGAAAGAGAAATTGCTATATTGATCTTCTTTTTCTCGGCGAGACAACTAGGGGCGGATTAAGACTGCACGGGGCCCCGGGCTGCAATCAAACGGGGGCCCTATCCAGCCAGCGTCCCTTAAAATAAAATGATTGCTAGCAGCTGATAAAGAATGTAACTAAATATTAATTGTGAAAAAAAAAACACCAGAAATAACTGTTTGAAGTGATCACCGGTATGTTAAAATTGAGTGTGAAAATAATTTTTTTTTTTTTTTAAATGCCCCACCATTGGGAATCGATCCCTAATCCGCTAGCATCACAATCCTGTGCTTTTCCAAAAGGCCAGCAGAACATCTTAATTTTAAGAAATTTTAAAAATATAAACCATATTTTATTATATGTTCTCTTAGTGAGCCAATCACATCAAGTTTTTCATTTTTAAAGACTATAAAGATCTGAATGGCGATCAGTTTAATGGGTACGATTTATTAATTTATTATATTTTCAAGGGTTCGTACAAACATTTGTACACTTTATTATAAAATATAAAACGTTTGGCGCCCCAAAACCATTGGTAGTCCCTAGCTATAGCCCTTTCAGCCCCCCCCCCCCGCCTTAATCCGCCATAGGAGACAACATATTAGTATTTATATCAATAACTCTGTAAAGGAAAGCCACAGCGGGTTATTGAGAGAGAAAGAGAGAGAAAGGGCGAGAAAGGGAGAGAGAGGGAGAGAGAGAGGGAGGGGGCGTGTGAGGGAGGAGACAAGTGCAGAGTTTTAAGTTGTATCTTGACGACTTTGAGATTTGACTCTCACCAACAAACTCTGCTGGCCCTCATCTCTTCACACCCAGGGAGTCTCACTCTCTACATTTGTTTACAGCTTGTCGGCGCCCCATGACGACGGTGTCAATGTGACATGCCAGCTGAGGACCGCTACATCATGGCACCTAGAGATTCTCAGGAGACTCCTGGAACAAGGCTCCACCCGTGGCTGTTCTCAAACTGTAGCACTGACGCCTTCAAATTTTTTATCGAGAAACAGTTGAATACCGAGTAAGAATTTTTTTAAATTTAAAACTTTTGTTCAGAGTATATCAGAATAGCTGTTTACAAATTTACTGAGTGCCCCTCCCAGAAAATATTAAAAATGTTTTACCAACTACCTGTAAATATAAGTAGCTAAAATTTTTACCTTTGTCATATTTTGTATGGCATTCATGGATGGAATTTATAATATTAGAACGGCTTTTCTATGTATCTAATTATGTATGTATGTGTGTGTGCCTGTGTGTGTATGTATGATTTACCTGTGGTGTGTAAATATGTTTGTACCATGTTTTGCTTCAGGAGTGGACGTAAATGCTTGACCGAAGCTTTGCCGATCTACGACAAACTACCCAACGTTACCGGCATTCTGCTTGGCCAAAGGTATTCACTGGACCAACAGTGTCAACTGACCTATGGTCAAGAATCATATAACTGCCGTGTAAGTCAGTTGAGTATGCCGTATTTGAAAGCTCTAATTCATATTTAAAAAATGTTTATAAGACTGTGAAATTTCTATTCACCTAACAAAATACCGACTTTCAGAAAGGCAACAGATCCACACTATGATCTGAGATGTTCTGTTATGCGCCAAACGAAGAGTCTAACGATTGCAAATATAAGCCAGCGTTGCCAGGGACAACATGCGGCAACAAAAAGGTGAGTTTTGATTGGTTTGTTTCTTGGTGATGTTTTTTTTTTCTTTTCGTTTTTTTTTACCGCTCTTTTGTTTTGTTTTGTTTTTTTGTAATTCGAATAAAGTATAAACTATCCACGTCAAACGCTAATTTTTGTGCTAGAGTGTCGTGGTGCGTAATACATTGAACAGACTTTTTAATGTTTTCCTGACGCGCAGTGCGGTGCGTATTTATATTAAAAATATATTCTCGATCTATAAATGTTTATGCTTATCTTTCACGCGGCACGCACTATATTAAAAATGTTTGTATAATTCCTTTCCCGTGATCAAATCTAGTTGAAATTTATCAGACAGGGTGTAGTACTTGTTTTTACTATAAATCCTTTGTACATGATATATAACTAAAATTTTGGATTTTTGAATAGTCATGCGATGCGTTTTATAATGAACATGCATCTAGTTATGACTCATAAATAAATGATTTGTAGCCAAAAACCAAACTTAGGGTTTTTTTACGTTTGTTTTTTTCTGGCTTAATTATGATTACATTTTTTCTTTAGTTAATTTATTTTAACAGTGAAAAGTGAAAACTTGTTAGTCTCCGTGTTAGTCTCCGTGTCAGTGTCCGTGTCAGTCTCCATGTTAGTCTCCGTGTCAGTCTCCGTGTCAGTGTCAGTGTCAGTCTCCGTTTCACTTTTCGTGTCAGTCTCCGTGTCAATCATAGTGTCAGTCTCCTTGTCCGGTTCCGTGTCAGTCTCCTTATCAGTCTCCGTGTCAGTCTCCTTGTCAGGTTCCGTGTCAGTCTCCGTGTCAGTCTCCGTGTCAGTCTCCGTGTCAGTCTCCTTGTCAGTGTCCGTGTCAGTCTCCGTGTCAGTCTCCGTCTCACGTTTCGTGTCAGTCTCCGTGTCAGTCTCCGTGTCAGTACACTTTCTGTTATTGATTATCTTTTGTTGTCTTCCCTTCATCCCCATTTGTATTTTTACTAAGCCATGTACCTATTGCTGTCGAAAAATTAAATTGTTTTATCTTTCAAACATTTTTGACAACTGCGTATTGACACCCATCCCTATTTAGCTACGGTATGTGACTGATTTAGTTCAAAAACTTTTTTTAACGCAATTTCATATGGAGGAAAAGTTGCGTTTATTTAATTGAAATGTCTGAACTGTCTGTTCGAGCTTAATCATGCAACTCCTCATGAACCATACCAGATAGAGGTTTCGGGTCTTTTGCAAATATGCTAAGGAGGTTCTATGAATGTGCTCGCGCCAAAAAAACAAAAAACAAAAACAGAAAAGGAATTTCCTAAAGATCAACAAAAAAATTTAATAAATCAGTATTTTGTCAATTTTTCGACAACCATAAAATCTTTCGGATTGAAACAAACGCTAAATGATAGCTAACAATATTTAGAACAATGATTCGAGAAGAAATTTTTGAAAATATATTTTTTTCCGTAATTTAAGCAGTAATTTGTAGATAGCAATTTTTGAGTTTAATGAATTATTGACTTGAAATGATTTTTCCATGTAATCTAGAATGATTTCCCTTGAATAAGAAAGATCGAATTTTTTATTTTTTATTATTTTTTTAAAAATTAATTAATTTATTTATTTTGAAAGTTTTTATTACCTGTTTTTTTAAATATAAGACAAGGTATTCATTTTTATCGGTATATTATTTTCATGTATATTATTTATTTCTAGTCTATTTCTCGACTGATAATGGCCATCAGACTTTTTTTTTAATTTATCCAATAGATCTGCATGAACGGAGATTGTGTTTTTGACCAAGGGGAACCAACTTTACAAGGTAACAAAAACTATAGCAAATAAACAACCCGTAAAAACAAAGTAAAAGTATTGATCATGTTCAATATAATATGCACCGAGCGACAGATCGTGAAAGACCATTGTGACCAGTGGATGTAAACCATAGCAGGCTACTGAACATGCTACATAGAGATAAACTAAAAATTCATTAATGTAATTAATGTGCATTTGAACGATCTGAAATGTTGAGACAATTCATTGTTAGGTGACACGAGTCTATCTGCGAAATTTTAGCTTGTTAGGATCATGGGAAGTGGGTCACATTTTTTACTTTTGTTTTTCCGCGGACAGGCGGGACCACGACAGACAGAGAGACAAGACAGCGAAGTAAATAGAAGAAATGTTTTAAAAAAATGATTTCTTCGTTTTTTATGTTGGTTTTTTTTTACTATTATTAAAAATAATTAAAATACGTTCTTATGGAGACTTTTATTTTGTCTATTTACGGCATATGATTTTTGCCCCATTTTACGCGCCGCGACCCTATAGTTTCCATTTTCACAGCCACTTGTCTAGGTAAGGATGAAAGTATATAGACGTAATAGATGTTACAGAAAGAAGTCATGCTAAAGGTATAGACAGATAGCACAGCCAGAAAGCGTCGTCTTGCTTGGATGAACTGAGATTGAGAGAAAACTTGAAAGTAAATCCCATTTAATGTTTGAAGTCTCGTGGTCTTCATCTTTCATTCTGATTACTGATTGGGGATTAAGGATGGGGGAAGGTGGAGGGAATAAATTCACCTTGAAAAATTTGTATTGTCAAAAATATATCATAAAGCTCTCTGTAACATGGCTGTCCAAGCTGACAAAAAAACACAAAAAAACACCAAAAAAACACCCCAAAAAATCACCAAAAAAACACCAAAAAAACACCCCAAAAAAACACCAAAAAACACCCCCAAAAAACACCAAAAAACCCCCCAATAAACACAAAAAAACACACAAAAAAACACCAAAAGAAACAACAATAAAACAAAAAACCATTAAGTCTATCTTTGTCCTTAAGCTCTATTTAAATTATTTAAACTGTGAGTGTGATACTTGCAAGCTGTACTGAAATTTGTTAGCGTTTAAAGCAGTGGGCGTTGAAGTGGGTAAAATTACCCCATTTGGGGTCAAATGGGAACTTTTTAGGGTAATACAGACTCATTTCGGGCATATAAAATCCACTTGGATACGCTGTTTCCCGAGAAACGTCACCATAAAATTTAATATTTTGGGGGTGTGCATGGCCGGATAAAGCCATATTGGTGTCCGAGGCAAAACCCACACGGGTGCTCCTTCTGCCCCGGGCCCCCATTAATTTTTAAATTAGATAATTCAGAATTAAAAACCCTTACATGAAAACGAAAGTAAAATTTGTAACCATTATTTGGAAATTAACCATTGTCAAATCAAGTTTTGCCGTGTAATCTAAATTAGTAATATCTACACCAGTAAATACAAAAGTTCGAAAAATCAAAAGTAGTACTAAACCGTTATGCAAATTTAAAAGTCATTCAAGGTGAGGTTGACAAATTAGCACTATTATAAAAAAAAACACGCCAAAATAACTGAGTTGGAAGTATTTTACCCAAAAGATCAAATTTGCGATTTGCTAATGCCACGTCGATTGCGCGCAGTTACTAGGATAATAGATACATTTTCTTAAGAACTTGTGGTGCACCCAAAATCTTGGTACCCTAGACATGTTCCTTGTTTGCATAATCCAGGCCTGGGGGCATGTGGGGAAACATGTTCACTAACTCCAGGTTCAAAGGGACAGAACTACCATATTTATTTTAACATTATTGTCTACCTTGAAGTATTTGTTTACACAACCTGTTTAATGTTTTTTCCCGACAGAATCCGTTTGTCAGTTCAGCGACATAGACAAAATCCACTTAACTGATTCCAGTTGCACACAATTGATCGACGGCTCCCATCATCTCTGTTACATGGCAGAATACCAGCGTTACTGCTGTAACACGTGCCAGTCCATACGTAGGGACAATGAGGGTAGGTCACAGAGTCGTCAATGGTAGGTCGCTTGGACGTAGAGGGTAGGTCACAAGGACTTCAATAGTAGGTCACATGGACATCAATGGTAGATCGCGGGGACAACAAGGGTGTCACTGGGAAGTCAAGAGTAGGTCACATGGACGATAAAAATAAGTCACAGGGACGTCAGTAGTACGTCGCAGGGAACATGGGGGTAGGTCTAAAGGATGTCAATAGTAGGTTGCAGAGACGACGAGGGTAGGTCACCGGGGCATCAAAAGTAGGTCGCAGTGACGACGAGGGTAAGTCAAAGGGAAGTCAGTGTAGGTCACAGGCTAGGTAGCAGAAACGTCATTAGTGAGTCGCAGGGTCAACCAGGGTAGGTCCCAGGGTGCCGAGGGTAGGTCACAGTGATGTCAATAGTAGGTTGCAGGAACGACGAAAGTAGGTCACAGGTATGTCAATAGTAGGTTTAGGGGCCTACCGATCTATCGGCTGGTCAATATATAGGCATCGATATCATGATAACGGTAATATCGGTATCAGTAGCATGTAAAGTTTCCGATATTGACGTCACCGATGTTTCATATAAGTAATATTTTCATTAACACCAAAACCAAAAAAAATATTTTTTTAAAATTAAAATAATAACATTTAGATTTATAGATATCTCGACGAATTAATGTATCGATCCTGACACCAGTACTGAAAGTACCAAAAGAGTCATCTGCTATAATCTTGTTTTAGGTATCGGCTGACATTCGTATACTCGTAAATACTGTGTAAATGATGTCGATACTGAGTTTGCCGTAATTGCTCAAATAGCAAAGATGTACGTAGAATCGCAGATGTCTAAAACATTTCGTTTCGTATGGAATAACAAAATGTACCGTGTGGCGACTTGTCATTGGCAACCATTCATAATGATTCATCCTTCAACCTCATTTTTACTCTATTACTATTACTAGTATTACTATTGCTTTGTTCTCATTGTTTTATTCATAAAAAGTGGTCGTGTGCAAAAGTCATTTAACTATTGGTGTAAGGGAAACATTATAGAGCTATTGGGTTTTCCCTGACATGTCAATGTTGTTACTTGTGTTTGGTGCGGTGCGGTGCGCGTGATAGGAAAAGAGTATGACGTAATAGTGTGAACGTGACGTAGTGAGAAGGCAGTTGTTGTGAGAGAGAGATAGAGGTCGGTTGGTATATGGAGTTGTACTATGATTAATAAAGATTCCTGTTAGTACAAGGGCTTTGTGTTCGGTCTGTGTGCGCAAGTTGACGGCGAAGTAACGATCATAACCCCTAGACAACGAATCCCCGACATTGGGGGCTCGTCCATCGCGATAGTCATCAACACATTGGTGTGCTATCGAGAGCCAGATCATCGCTGAACAGTGCAAGGTGTCGGATACACACCGTATCCGTCTTGAAAGTTGCCAGGGAACCAGACAGTTTTGTCGAGCATCAAGGCGTCGACAGTGCTGTTTAAATCAACGTTTTTTGGGGTACGTTCCCGTACCAATAGAAAGGCATCCGCCTCCTGGTTGCTGCACATTATCCGGTGTGTTGCCGGTGAAAGTCCTGTCCTTGAGAGAGGCATCCGCCTCGTTGCTGTCCAGTGTCCAGTGTGTGGTCGGTGACAGTCCTATCCGTGAGAGAGGCATCCGCCTCGTTGCTGTGCAGTATCCAGTGTGTTGTCTAGTGCCAAGAGTGAACAGTGCCAGTACTTACGACGAGACCAGAACAGCCCAGTAGCTACAAGAGCAGACCAGAACCAAAGAACTTTGCCTATTTCAAGTGCCCAGAAGGACAAGAACTTTGAAGAAATTGAACAATTTAATGTTTTTCTATGGACAAACATGTGTGTATTTTCATAAAACTGTAAGTACAACAATTAAATAATTAGAAACTATTGAAAAAAATTGTAACGCAGGCTAGACATTGCTAATAGAATAAATATGGAAACTAGAGGGAAAAAATGGAAGAGATTAATAAAATAATGGCGGAGTTTAGAGAGATGAGAGGAAAACACTTAGAGTTAGAGGGTCAGGAGTTAAATGCGTTCATGTTAGAGCAGTGGAGAAAATGGGAAGAAGACGAACGCGTAGAAAAGGAAAGACAGGAGAGGGAGGACATTAGAAAGCATCAGGAAAGGGAGGACATTAGAAAGCATCAGGAAAGGGAGGACATTAGAAAGCATCAGGAAAGCGAGGACATTAGAAAGCATCAGGAAAGGGAGGACATTAGAAAGCATCAGGAAAGGGAGGACATTAGAAAGCATCAGGAAAGGGAGGACATTAGAAAGCATCAGGAAAGGCAGGACATTAGAAAGCATCAGGAAAAGGAGGACATTAGAAAGCATCAGGAAAGGCAGGACATTAGAAAGCATCAGGAAAGGGAGGACATTAGAAAGCATCAGGAAAGGGAGGACTTTAGAAAGCATCAGGAAAGTGAGGACATTAGAAAGCAACAGAAAAGGGAGGACATTAGAAAGCAACAGGAAAGGGAGGACATTAGAAAGCAACAGGAAAGGGAGGACATTAGAAAGCATCAGGAAAGGGAGGACATTAGAAAGCATCAGGAAAGGGAGGACATTAGAAAGATCAGGAAAGGGAGGACATTAGAAAGCATCAGGAAAGGGAGGACATTAGAAAGCATCAGGAAAGGGAGGACATTAGAAAGCATCAGGAAAGGGAGGACATTAGAAAGCATCAGGAAAGGGAGGACATTAGAAAGCATCAGGAAAGGGAGGACATTAGAAAGCATTAGGAAAGGGGGGACATTAGAAAGCATTAGGAAAAGGAGGACATTAGAAAGCATTAGGAAAGGGAGGACATTAGAAAGCATTAGGAAAGGGAGGACATTAGAAAGCATTAGGAAAGGGAGGACATTAGAAAGCATGAGCTAGAAATGTTGAGAATCGTTAAAGAAATAGAAGAAATAAACTATGAGTTAAGTCTGAAATTAATAATGAAAGATGATGAAAATTTGATCTTAAAAGAAGCCCTAAGAGAGTAAGAGGTACTAATTGGAAATCGACAAGCTGACCAAAGGCACAATGAGACGCCAACGGTAGACCAGTTAGTTATGAGAGATGAAAAGACAGAACAGAGCAGAGATACACAAGGGGAGAAATTTACGATAGTGATAATGGATGAATATAATGAGGGGAAAACTGCAGAGTTTGCTGCAGAAATGTTAGAAAAAAGCAACGACAATGATGAAAATAATAAAAATAATAAAACGAATAACTGCTGCAGTGGGTTCACAATGCAATATATGTGCTCAAAGGAACATTGTTTTGTACGGCAAGACAAAGGTGACGCTTATGACCTCCATAAACACACCAAGACAAATACAGAGTTACACATGGACAGTGACAGTGTGCGGTCAAGACTGGCCAGAAATCAAAAGACCTTGACCGACAGCTAACAGGACGGGTTTACGCGAAAAAGAGAGGACGGTCTTGCTTTTTCGTTACGACTAATGTGTTTATTAATAGTTGGGGTCTTCATGGAAATATTGAGTCGTGTGGGGGTAGATGGCTGGTACGCCGAGATATTAAAAGACACACACGGGATATGTCAAAAGTTTAATAGAGGTCAGGGTTATATTGACACCAGTTGCAACATATTTTTTGCCATGTGGGAAGGGCCGCGGAGGCTTGCGCTAGGATACATTAGCCTGTATAATGGAAACAAGGGTTGATTTTTGTTTAAGATAGGTGACAAAAGATATATACCACCATCAAGACCAATGGCTATAATTTTTTAGGTATAATTTTTCGGAGGTTGTGTATTAATGGCTGTAAATAAAGAGGAACTGTATATGGGATTTTTCCTTATAACTATGATATGGTAATTTTTGGGTTTGAATTTTGGAGTCCCTGTGACCTCGTGCCATTATGTTGATATGTGTAGAGGTATTTTTGAGGTTCATGACCAGTGTTATTAGCTAGTATATGTACTAAAGATGTGATTTTGATGTCATGACAATTTTTTTTTTTTTGATGATGTAAGATATTTTGTTCCTGGAGACCTCAGGACATTTTTGTAAACATGATGTAATAATGATGATAGATCCTTATGATGAGTTTTCCATGAGATTGATTATGATGAAATGTGTAGTTTAGGAGAATCATGTTTATGATGATTGCACTGTTCCGATGATTATGCTATTTATGGTTATAAAGAAGTTTTGAGAATTTTTTTTATTTGATGTTCACATTGATGATTATTATTATGATGCTTATGTTTAAGATAAATAATTATA
The DNA here is from genome assembly GCA_002072015.1 of Radix auricularia. Classification (NCBI taxonomy): domain Eukaryota; kingdom Metazoa; phylum Mollusca; class Gastropoda; family Lymnaeidae; genus Radix; species Radix auricularia. Next base: position 66,094 of record MUZC01001377.1, read on the forward strand.
TAGGTGGGTATGGATGGATAGGAGATCCCCATAACACACCCGTCCCACGCACTATGGGGACATTAAAGATACATGTGGAGTCCCACTATGGGGACTGTAAAGATACATGTGGAGTTCCACTATGGGGACATTAAAGATACATGTGGAGTCCCACTATGGGGACTGTAAAGATACATGGAGAGTCCCACTATGGGGACTGTAAAGATACATGGAGAGTCCCACTGTGGGGACTATAAAGATACATAACAGGTCCCTCTATGGGGAATTTAAAGATACATATGAGGCTAATTATTACATGAGCAAGAAGGGCTATGTAAAAGATCCCATGATGGGGACAGTGTTAATAAAGCTGGGTTGTGTTTTATGATTATCATTTTGATTACTTGGTTGGGCAGGTTGTTAAAGATGAAAAACTCATGTATTCAACCTTACAGATGTAATTAATTAAGAATTTCTTGTTTGTTTGTTTCGTTTGCGGTTGCAAACGAAAGTTATTCAATACCCTGTTTTTTTTTAATGTTGTTATAAATATCGGGTATTGATCTTATTTCATGTGTAGATTTAACTCCGTGAGTTAAATCTAAAGTGAAGAGGGGGGATATGTCAGGGAAACATTAGAGCTATTGGGTTTTCCCTGACACTGACATGTCAATGTTGTTACTTGTGTTTGGTGCGGTGCGGTGCGCGTGATAGGAAAAGAGTATGACGTAATAGTGTGAACGTGACGTAGTGAGAAGGCAGTTGTTGTGAGAGAGAGATAGAGGTCGGTTGGTATATGGAGTTGTACTATGATTAATAAAGATTTCTGTTAGTACAAGGGCTTTGTGTTCGGTCTGTGTGCGCAAGTTGGCGGCGAAGTAACGATCATAACCCCTAGACAACGAATCCCCGACAATTGGTTAGAATTAATTAAGAGTCAAAGTTGAAGGTTCAAAATTCAAAAGGAATTCCTAATCTTAGTTAGTCGTTCCCTTGGTTACACCATTGACGTGGAGAGGGGGGATATGCTGTATGGGCAGCAGCTAATTCTCCATAATACCCGCCCAGGCTTGCATCACCTCTGGAGAGGACACTCCAGCGTCGCCGCAAGGTGTCGACAAAACACGGGAAGCAGCAGTTACCGGTTATAAGCCAAAGCTCAATTGACGTAGAGCTAGGCGCCAGGGGCTGCTTCCGACGGTGGGAGAGACTACCAATGTCTCACTGGACAGCTACCGCCCGCCTCAAACTGGGCAGCCCCCAGTCAAATAGGTGCTATCCCGTCATGGCCTGCCTTCTCCACTGGGTGCGTGGAGATTAGAGTACCACTCAACAAGTGGGCCACTAAGCCCTGCACCAAGAAATACAAAAAAGAAAAAGAAGACCCCAGCTCTTCGAATCGCTAGCTGGAACGTGAGGACTATGTGTCCCGGCATCACTGATGATCTGCAGTCCATAAACGACACACGGAAGACAGGAATAATCGATAGAGAACTTAAAAGGCTAAAGATTGACATAGCATGCCTTCAGGAGACCAGGCTCCCAGACAACGGTTCACTCAAAGAGGCCAATTACACCTTCTTCTGGCAAGGCAGACCGAAAGACGAACCTAGACAGCATGGTGTGGGTTTCGCTGTTAAAAACACTCTTCTACCATCCATTGAACCACCGTCATCAGGCACGGAGAGGATCCTCACTCTAAGACTCAGAACAACTGCGGGCCCAGCAAACATTCTTAGTGTGTATGCCCCAACACTCTATTCAACTCCGGAAGAGAAGGACCAGTTCTATGGAGCGTTAGACCAGGCAATAGCCGGCATCCACAAAGACGAGGCAATCTATCTCCTAGGAGATTTCAATGCTAGAGTGGGGAGCGACCACGAAGCCTGGCCCACCTGCCTTGGACTATTTGGAAGAGGAAAGTTAAATGAAAATGGACAAAGGCTTCTGGAATTGTGCTGCTCACGAGGCTTGTGTGTGACCAACACTTTCTTCAAGTGCAAGGATATACATCAAGTATCTTGGAGACACCCTCGATCCCACCAATGGCACCAGCTGGACCTCATTATCACCAGGCGTGCACAACTAGCTAGCGTCCTACTCACTCGCAGCTATCACAGTGCCGACTGTGACACGGATCATTCCCTTGTCGCCAGCAAAGTACGAATAATGAGGAAAAACTCGTACCACACAAAGAAAAAGGGAAGTCCACGCATCAATACCTCCTGCATGAAAGACCCTGCGATAGCGCAGCTGTTCAAAGACAAGGTGAAGGAAAGTCTCTCAAAGATGTCCCCATGCGTCACCATTGACTCCAAATGGACGCAACTGAGAGACACAATCTATACATCCGCAATACAAGCCTTTGGCAAAAAATCTCACAAAAACACGGACTGGTTTGATGAACATTGGGACGAGATGAAACCCGTCACTGAAGCAAAAAGGAAAGCTCTTATGGCTTACAAGGAAAAGCCTACACCTGACAATTTGCATGCTTTAAAAACAGCTAAGTCACTTGCCCAAAAGGTTGCACGTAAATGTGTCAATACCTACTGGCTTAAGCTCTGTTCCAGTATACAATCAGCTGCAGACATGGGCAATGCAAAAGTCATGTACGAAAACATCAAAAAGGCAACGGGCCCCTTGACGTCAAAAGCTGCTCCCCTAAAGTCCAAAAATGGAGAAATTATTCAAGACCAGGCAGCACAGCTAAAACGGTGGGTTGAGCATTATCTGGAATTGTATTCAACAGTTACCACAGTCTCCAGCACCGCTCTAGATGACATCCCAGATATGCCACTCATGGAAGAACTTGATGTCGTGCCCACACAGGAAGAGCTGAGCAAAGCAATTGACAGTCTAGCTTGTGGAAAAGCGCCTGGGAATGATGGAATACCACCAGAGGTTCTAAAGAGTGGCAAGACAGCTTTACTCCAACCATTGCACGAGATTCTGTCCCTCTGCTGGGAACAGGGCTACATCCCCCAAGACCTAAAGGATGCAAATATAGTGACACTATATAAAAACAAAGGTGATAGGAGTGATTGCAATAATTATCGCGGCATTTCACTCCTTAGTATTGTAGGAAAGACCTTTGCCCGCGTTATACTAAAACGTTTACAAAGCCTAGCATCCCGCGTCTATCCAGAATCTCAGTGTGGTTTCCGGTCCGGTCGGTCTACCATAGACATGGTGTTCTCCATACGACAGCTCCAGGAAAAATGCAGAGAGCAGCAGATGCCACTATACATTGCATTTGTGGACCTTACAAAAGCCTTCGACTTAGTCAGTCGCAACGGGCTATTCCAAATACTGGCAAAAATTGGATGTCCCCCTCACCTACTTGCCATCATCAGACAGTTCCATGAAAATATGCTTGGCACAGTACAGTTCGATGGAGCTAAGTCAGAGGCCTTCCCTGTCAGCAGCGGAGTTAAACAAGGTTGTGTACTCGCACCAACACTCTTCGCAATATTCTTCTCTGTACTTCTTCGATACGCATTCAAGGATAGCAGTGAGGGAATCTGGTTACATACCAGAGCTGATGGAGGACTTTTCAACACTGCCCGCCTCCGAGCCAAGACCAAAACGACGGATGTCCTAATTCGAGAGCTACTATTTGCGGATGATGCGGCACTAACAGCACATACAGAATCTGGTTTGCAACAACTCGTGTCAAGCTTCTCCAATGCCTGCAAAGAATTTGGTCTGCAAATCAGCTTGAAAAAGACAAACATCATGGCCCAAGACACTCGACCTCCTCCTACCATAAATATCGATAATGAAAACTTGGAGGTTGTGGACAGCTTCACCTACTTGGGATCCAAGGTCTCCAATACACTGTCCATTGAAGAAGAAATAAACAGCAGAATTGGCAAGGCAGCCGCAACAATGGCTAAACTAAATAAGCGGGTCTGGCAAAACACCAAGCTAACGGAGAAAACCAAACTGTGCGTCTATCGAGCCTGTGTCATCAGTACACTACTATATGGGAGCGAGACATGGACCACTTATACATCACAAGAGCGTAAGCTTAACAGCTTCCATTTGAGATGCTTGCGCCGCATCCTTGGTATTAAATGGCAAGAAAAAGTGTCTAATAGTGAGGTACTAACGCGTGCCAATACCCAAAGCATGTTCTCAATTCTTAGTGAAAGACGCCTGAGGTGGCTAGGACATGTCAAAAGAATGAGCCCCGGCCGCATCCCGAAGGACCTCCTATATGGTGAACTTGCTTCAGGAAAGAGGAAAACAGGTCGCCCACGCTTGCGATTTAAAGATGTCTGTCAAAGGGACATGAAAGCAGCCAAAATACATACAAGTGACTGGGAGTGTAAGGCAGAAGACCGATCTACGTGGCGCACAGTTGTCAAAGAGGGCGTCATAGTAGCCGAGGAGCGAAGAATGGAGGAGGCTGCAGACAGAAGAGCTAGGAGAAAGGCCAAAACATTTGGAAGCACAGAACTCGTGTGTAAAAACTGTGGCAAAGACTGTCACTCAAGGATAGGACTGCACAGTCACTCGAGGAAATGCAACCCAACCCAACGGTGATGCACCATCGTCTCGCGAGACGGAAGGATGCCGGATATGTAGGACAGTTCGTTCTGTCATGGTCTGGAACTTGTAATCACATCAGAAACTTTGTTTAAAGATAAATTTTACTGTTTATATAAAGGTAATTAATCACTAATTTTAAATTTAAGATTGTTTTGTTATAATTAATAAAAAAATGTTTTGTTGAGTTATTTTTTCCTGATTATTACGCATTTTTAGGGCATTAAAGTTAAGGAAAAAAATTTTTTTTTAAATATCCGATCCATATTCCTTCATTGTTTTACAAGGAAAAGAAAGAAACATGGGGCAAAGTGACATATACCAGTACGGATTAGTTTTGTTACGTTGTAGTATTGCGAGCTAGATTATTCCCGCGACTTAACCAGTTTTGTGCAATATTGAACCGTGACTTATCGGGCTCTATATAAGCGTTATAAAAATATCATTAATTGATTAAATTGTTCCCTATTAATCGAAAAAATGTATCTAATCAGTGCGAACCCTAATATATATATATGGAAGTTCAAGTTGTCAGTCTACAAAAAACATAATTCTTTTTGACGTAAGAGTGAATTAGAGTCGATCTTTCTCGGTAGATAAGTCTAAAATCGGATATATAAGTCTAAACAAAAGTTCCGTTTAAGATGCGCCGCTACTCGGGTTTCTGACTGACGCCGCGCAGTAGTTTTAGAAACAGTAGTCTCAGCTTTGTCTGGCTGTTGACTTGTGCTGATGTCCTTAATACCAATGATACGTCAGATGCTGCAGACACCCCCACCCCC
>MUZC01001377.1:71433-83820 GCA_002072015.1 Radix auricularia
CCCCCCCCCCCCCCCCCCCCAAAAAAAAAAAAAAAAATATTCTAATAACGGCATTTCGGAATCCCGCGATTTCACTACTTTTGGTGTGTTTTTTTAAAAGCCTGTATATAATTTTCTATTCATATTTGGCAATCCTGCAGTTTCTACACGTATATTATTTCAGAGCAAAATTTAATTTTCTTATGAGAACTTACGTTTTTGATTTATTAAATGCTTTAATATATGTTTTATTTTAGCTATTACAGCGCTACTTTGTGAGTCTTATTAATCTCTAAGACTTTTTGCGGCACTTATGATATACTTAAACTCAAATTTAATTGAAAATTAAACCTGTATAGCATTGTCAGTTAAGGGCAGTCCATAATTGACGTCACGTAATTTTTGCCGATTATTAACCCACCCCCTCCCCCTAGCCCCTAGTTACACTTCGTTACAAAAACTTAGACCCCCTCCCCCACAATATGACGTCAAAGAGCTGTGACACCCCACCTTTAGGTGGTGTTGTCAATTTGAAAATAGCATGTTTCAAAACACTTTATTGTTATTTCAGTATGTATTTAGTGTAAGGCTACATTCTGATATCGTAACACGAGGTAATTCGTGCAAAACGTAATAAAATAGATAGCAAGAAATCGAATATTCAAGTGGAACTTTGGCTTATAGTGGCGTGTTTTGACGTGACGTCACAATTCTTAACCCCCCCCCCCTCGGTCGTCACAAAGTTGGGGACCCCCCCCTCCCAATAGGCGCTAGATGTCATTTTTGGAAATTAAAAAACGTGATTTTTTTGCCCCCCCTGGAAAAATTCCTAGCGACGCCCATGGGTATATTAGTTTAAAGGTCAGATTTAAAAGCCTAAACCTCAAGTTGATAAGTCTAAAAAAAAAAACAATAGATAAAATTAACCTTGGGTAAAATTATATGTGTAACCTTGGCAGAAATTTTTTTAATTGGGAATTAAACATTTGAGACTGACTTAATATAATTTACCAGTCATATCTTTTATAAGGGGCGAGGTGGTCTAAGTTGTAGCGAGCTGGACTACTGAACCGCTGCAAGAACCCGAGTCGCGAGTTCGAACCGCGGTGATCCCCGCCCCCGGGGCATTGTGCTAACCACACAATCCCATGCTCGTTAGTGGTCAATGAAACTTGTGAACGCTACTTCACTTGCTTCCATGGATCTTCATGGTCTGTAAGTAAGGGATTTTTAAAAAAAAGTCATGTCTTTTATAAGCTATGAATTTAAGTACACTACGTCTAGTCAACCTCTAGTTCTCCGAGTTTCGCCATTCTTGTTTTTGTTTTGTCTGAAATATGACACAATAAATGTATTTTTACTGGTCTGTTCGAGTTGTTCTGTGAGACCAACAGTCCCTAAAAAGCTCTTTTATCTTTATGTCCAATGTTATCATCTCTGACAGGCTGTGAGTTTGGTGACCGTGTGGCCAACTGCCCCTCTGACAAGTGTGTCAATGCCTCGACTCTACACTTAAAGAACTGCTGTGAGACTTGCTCCAATAAGACAGGCAGAAAATTAAAAGTGTAGGAGGACTGTGACACAGTAGGTAAGTGGAACTGATCAACACAGTAGGTAAGTGGAACTGAACAACACGGTAGGTAAGTGGAACTGAACAACACAGTAGGTAAGTGGAACTGATCAACACAGTAGGTAAGTGGAACTGAACAACACGGTAGGTAAGTGGAACTGACCAACACAGTAGGTAAGTGGAACTGATCAACACAGTAGGTAAGTGGAACTGATCAACCCAGTAGGTAAGTGGAACTGAACAACACAGTAGGTAAGTGGAACTGAACAACACAGTAGGTAAGTGGAACTGATCAACACAGTAGGTAAGTGGAACTGATCAACACAGTAGGTAAGTGGAACTGACCAACACAGTAGGTAAGTGGAACTGACCAACGCAGTAGGTAAGTGGAACTGACCAACGCAGTAGGTAAGTGGAACTGACCAACACAGTAGGTAAGTGGAACTGACCAACACAGTAGGTAAGTGGAACTGACCAACACAGTAGGTAAGTGGAACTGACCAACACAGTTGGTCAGTGGAACTGACCAACACAGTAGGTAAGTGGAACTGACCAACACGGTAGGTAAGTGGAACTGACCAACAGTTGGTAAGTGGAACTGACCAACACGGTGAGTAAGTGGAACTGACCAACACGGTAGGTAAGTGCATTTGACCAGCACAGTACGAAAGTGGAACTGACCAACACTGTGAGTAATTGTAACTGACTAACATGGTAGGTAATTGGAACTGACCAACACGGTAGGAAAGTGGAACTGACCAATCCGGTCGGTAAGTCGAACTGACCAACCCGGTAGGTAAGTGGCGCTAACTACACAGTATGTTATTGGCAGGCTTGACCATGGGACATATTTTTCTGTCCCATCCCATCCCATCCCATGGCAATTTATGCCTGTCCTATCCCATCCAATGGGACGTTTCCCATGGGAATCCCATGTTAAAAACATTCCCATGGACAAGCCTGGTTTTTGGAACTTGTCAACACAGTGGAAAGTGGAATTGACAAACACAGTCGGTAAGAAAAAGGATTGATTAGACCAAAGATGCGAGGCCTTTTGGCTATGGCCGGCCGCATAAAAATAAATTACTTTCGCAACTACCGCATAAAAATTTTCCACCGAAAAACGAAACGGTTACTATAGGCAATTAACCTCTCGAAATTGTCAATGCGAGATAATAAAGTCATGATCATAATGTATTGTAGGCAAAGACAAACAAAGGTTCAAACAAAAACCAAAATTTCATTATATTCGCTTATATGTGTACTTTATTTAGATATTTCATGTAAACCTAACATCGTGTCACACACGTTCAGCAAGAGTATATTTTTAAGTGGCATTAGTACACTGAGAACACAATAATTGAAGAAGTAATAAGCTGCTTCACTAACACTGTCAATATAACTTGGCTGTAGAGTCAAGACATTAGTTTCTGCCTTGCTCTTGGCTGTTTGTCCGAGAGTCGCGAAAAGTCTGGGCACTCGCTGGAGACTATCAGTCGTATTCCTGACGCCAGATTGGTGTCCAAACTGTCGGGTTCTATATTTGTTCTTTGCAAGAGCTATTTCAACACTACAGCTAACGCCCCAGCTGGTGGAGTCGTAATTTGTTTCCCAATAACAAGTGCTTAAGAGTGGAAATGAATATTCGATATTTAGTTTACATTTTTACAAAATATATTTCCAATTTCAAAATATTTGACGGCCGCAGGTTATTATAATTTAAACAAATATCCACGGCCGCACATTTTCGTGTCATGGCCGCATGCGGCCTTATGGCCGCAGGTTGCGCATCCCTGGATTAGACCAACAAAGTTCACATAATACAAAACAATCTGTGGTAAAGGAATATAAAAAACTAAAGACTGAGCAATTTAAGAGGAAACCTATCATATGGTATATTGTAGGAATGGAAGAATTGTTTAATTGTTTCTTAATCTGTTTTTAATGAAGTTTTTTCCTAGGCAACATTATTTCCTTCAGCCTTGTCTCATATTTCCAGTTTGTTTACTGGGTAGGGATCGGTTTCAGACTTAAAAATTTAGTTTTATGAGTATTAAAACAAACAAGAAAAGTTAATTTAACTGTCACTTTCCCAGGCTGTGAATACGGGGACCGCTTTCCGAAGCTGTGTCCACTCATCAAGACCTGTCATGTTGTCACTGACCTGTGCTGTGCAACTTGTGAAAAGCTCGCAAGTGACGCCACAGTGCTGCACCCAGGACTATCCAGCCTTGTGGCGATCATCACTGTATCGAATATGTTGTTTCAGTATTGAATGGTCTGTAATAATATCGCTGGATCGAATATGTTGTTTCAGTATTGAATGGTCTGTCATAATATCGCTGGATCGAATATGTTGTTTCAGTATTGAATGGTCTGTCATAATATCGCTGTATCGAATATGTTGTTTCAGTATTGAATGTTCTGTCATAATATCGCTGGATCGAATATGTTGTTTCAGTTTTGAATGGTCTTTCATAATATCGCTGTATCGAATATGTTGTTTAAGCATTGAATAAATTTTGAATGATCTGTCCTTTTACCCAATCAATGTAAAAAAATCGCTCATGTTTTGAATGTCGCAACACTCTCTATGCTCTAGAAATCTCAAAATTGTTTCAATTTTTTTCAAAAATTGTTATAGGGTATTGGCAGGGCGTACATATATCACTCGGCAATTGAGACTATTTTGTTAAAAGTTTGAATGATGAATTAGGGAATAAGTTTTTAACACCATTTTTCCATGGGACAAATTGCGTTTATATATTTAAAATTTCTGTCCTGCCTGTTCGAGCTCTGCACAAGCAACTACTCCTGAACCATACCAGAAATTGGTTTCAAGTCTTTAGCAAACATATTAAGAAGATCCCAAGGATGTGAACGGGCCACGCAAAAAAAAAATATCCAGAAAAGGTTTACTGGATTTCCTGGAAAAGTAAAAAAATAAAAAGAAAATGAGATATGTATCCGATTTTTTTTTATTGCTGGCCAATTATAAAATCTATTGGGTTGAGACAAGTGCCAAACGATATCTAATCATATTTAGAAGAATGCTGAAGATGGTATTTTAGAAAAATATTTTTTTTCGTTCGACTTAACTAATTTCAGCAGCAATTTGTAGACAGCAATAGTTTTTTTTACGTTCAGAACGACTGATTTGAAATTACTTTTAATATAATCCGAAATGATTTCACTGAAAATTCAAGTTTAGTCTCGATTAACTTCAAAAAATATTTTTTTTATATTGAAGGGGTGGCATTAATCGCAACTATACACCAAAGATAACATGATCTTTAGGTGGTTATTACAAGGGGTTCATGACCATCAGGGTCTTACTAAATGCAAAGTCATGGAATACATTAATGATTAATTAAACAGTAGCATGTACCATCAAGAATTATATTAACACATAGTATTTAAAAAAATAAAAGGTTGACAAATTCAGAAAGTTGTGTCTATTATTTATTTCACACCATCATTCATTGAACATTGTTTCACAATTAAGCATTATTTCGGGTGTCATTGTCCTAAACTGGTGGTTTATATGAGGAGATTTGGACATTTGGTTCGAGCTGTAAAATGAAAAAAATGTCCTATTTTTGATGCAAGAAATATCTTTTTACAAATTCAAATGTAATTTTTTAAAATTTATATTTGTTCAATCTCGGTTTGACATTGGTCACGCGACGTCTTCAGATATTTTAAATGAAACCTCCCGTCCTTGGACGCCAATCATTTGTATTTTTAATCAGCTCAATTCATTTTTGCCTGTGTTACTCTTAAGAGAGCAAGTTCAACCTTGTTGGATTATCAGCTTTCCAAGCTTTCATCTGTTGTTCTGAAGAACTGTTCCGTGAAGCGGTGTTTAATCTGCAGTTGACCTCTGACCTCGTCACGCCCATTATTTTGTTTAAAAACCTTATCTTTAAAGGAGTTAACCTGCATGAAAAGCACAAAATTTCCAATGGTGGCAACCAATGTTCCCATTAAGCTGCACGACTGCACGGACGCGCTTACATTTGACCGCCAACGTGTAGCATTTTAGAAATACCGCGCAGCAAATTTCGTATAAATATAACACCATAAATGGGTTATGTGCAACTCTGCAGGAGAGATTTTGTACTTTGCACACGAACCAACGAAACTTAGAAATAACATTTGTGGGTAACTTGTTTGATTAGGCCAATCTTGATAGAATCGTCGAATGGTACTTTGCGACTTTAATAGCACATTTTCAATCACTATAAAATAGCCTTCAAATCAACCAGAGCACAAACAACACATATGGAAGTCCATCTTTATGATCAACTTTTACTATTCTACCTACAGAAAAAATTTAAGTACCCCAGTGGATCTTTGACTTACCTTCAGAGAAACGCTTACACGCAAAGACAATAAAATAGAGTAAGGACTAACAGCAAAAAGTTTTTTTAAAGCCAAAATTTGGTGGCCATTTAGCCAGAGATGAGACGTGAGCCAAAATTTGGTGGCCATTTAGCCAGAGATGAGACGTGAGCCAAAGATGAGACGTGAGCCAAAATTTGGTGGCCATTTAGCCAGAGATGAGACGTGAGCCAAAATTTGGTGGCCATTTAGCCAGAGATGACACGTGAGCCAAAATTTGGTGGCCATTTAGCCAGAGATGAGACGTGAGCCAAAATTTGGTGGCCATTTAGCCAGAGATAAGACATGAGCCAAAATCTGGTGGCCATTTAGCCAGAGATAAGACGTGAGTCAAAATCTATGAGGGTTATTATTGAATGAAAACGAAGATTGACGTTCACCAATATATCAAAGATGTCAAAAATGTTTTGTCATAAAGCCAAAAAAACCAACAAGGAGACACCACCACTGAACAATATAACAGTGCCTGTGAAAAGTGTGGAGCTTTGTTGGTATTGATATGATCGGTCTTCTTCAGAAAATAACAAATAACTATATACATATATATATATATATATATTACAATTTCAATTACCGCACTCGAAACTCTCCCTCCACCTACTTGGTGTGCAGTAGCTATCACTTAACGTTTAACTGCATGAACACGGCCAAAGTTTACTGCGGCAACTTCGACTCGCACCAATTGCGATCTACCGTCACCATTATGCCAAGCCATATACAAACGTCTGTAATGTTGACACACTTTCTTAACTGTAAGATTCATCCGCCCATAACATTATTGCCACTCCCTCTACACTTGAGACTTGTAATGGCATTCTGTTTTATCCATTTTGATACCTTCAATTTGTGACTAAAACATTGCTGACTCGCCTTTTGTTTCAAGTAGCCATTTACCAATTTCTCAAAACCCTACAAATTAATTGGTATGCATATGGTTTCCTAAAGCTACTTAGACACATCTATTTTTTTTTTACTAAAACTTCTTAAACACATCCTTTTTTTTACTTAAGTTACTTAGACAAAGCTATTGTTTACTAAAGTTACTTAGACCAAGCTATTGTTTACTAAAATTTAGATCAAGCTATTGTTTATTAAAGCTAATTAGACACACCTATTGCTTACTAAAACTATTTAGACACACCTATTATTTACTATAATTACTTAGATACGCTTATGGTATAATAAAGCTATTTAGACACGACTATTGTTTACTAAAGTTACTTAGACACACCTATTGTTTACTAAAGTTACTTAGACACATCTATTGTTTACTAAAGTTACTTAGACAACCTATTGTTTACTAAAGTTACTTAGACACACCTATTGTTTACTATAGTTACTTAGACACACCTATTATTTACTATAGTTACTTAGACACGCCCATTAATTACTATAGTTACTTAGACACACCTATTATTTACTTTAGTTACTTAGACGCACCTCTGGTATAATAAAGTTACTTAGACACGGCTGTTATTTACTAAAGCCGTCACTCCTGCAACCTAAATAACGTAAGCGCTAGACAAACAAAACAACCTAGCTGTTTTAATCAGTAAACATAATAATTACTTTAAAGTTTGGTGCACCTTGTCAAGCAATATTATATTTTATAATAAAAGTGTACAAATGTTAGCACGAACCCTTGAAAATATAATAAATTAAATAAATTTATAAAACATTATCTATTAAACTGATTGCGATTCCAGAGTTGCGAAGTCTTAAATGCCAGATTTTCCCAGCCAAGAGTAAAAAAATTCCCAAATTGGGCTAAAAATTCCAAAATGCATTAAAAATTTGGGGGAAAATCTGAAAAGTGGTAACTTCAATTAAATGCTTTCGCATTCATTTTTAGGACTTTTGACTTCCAAATTAAAAAAATAATAAATATTTTGCATTTTTAAGGCAATTTTTTAATAGGGTACTTTCAATTTTTATTTAATCTGTACGTTTTTTAAAACAAATTGGCTAAAAAGCCAAAATATAGATTATACTTTTAAATTTTAACATCATGAAGTTTAAAAAAGTTATTTGGTCTTGTAATTTAAATTTGTCTGTGATTAATAAAAATATAGTTTTAAAAATGAATGTTTTGAAATTTATTAATAATGAATCAATCATACATGGTTACATAGATTGTTATATGTTTACATATTATTAATGATTTGGTCCTTTATATGTAACAAACATTTTATGATGATTCGGGCTCAGACAAATTAATTATATTATTTAATAGTAATACATTTACACAATCTGACTGCAAATTGTCTGCAGTCTACTGTCAGTGACAATGTAGGGAAAAACCTAGTAAAAACGTCAGGAAAAAAACTAGATCCGTAATAAAAAACCTAGACACGCTAAAAATAAACAAATATGACGTCAAAGAGCCTCGTACCAACACAAAAAAAGTATTTCTTATTTGAAAATGAGCATGTTTTAAATTATTTTATTTTATTTTCATCCAAGAATGTAATTATTTTCTTTTAAATTGTCAATCTCAAAAATTCCCATATGTTAGGCCAAATCCTTATAAATTCCTAAATTCCCATTTTAAAAAGTTTGGCTAAAAAAAAAAAACACGATTCGGGAAATTTCTTACGACTTCTTAACACTGCGCGATTCAGACCTGACAGTCTTAATAATCTATCAAACTTGGCTCACTTAGAGAATATAGTATAAAATATAGTTTATATTTTTAAAATTTCTCAATTTAGATAAGCTCCGCTGGTCGTGTGGAAAGGGCATAGGCTTGTGATGCAAATGGTGTCGGGTTCGATTTCCAGCGGTGGAATGTCAAAGTTTTTCTTTTCACACTCAATTTTTAAAACACCGTGGAACATTTTAAACAGTTATTTCTTCTTGTTCGTTTCTTTTTTTCATTATTAATATTTAGTTACAGTCTTATATTAGCTGTTAGCAATCATATTTTAAGGGACGCTGGCTGGATAGGGCCCCCGTTTGATTGCAGCCAGGTGACCCGTGCAGTCTTAATCCGCCCCTGTTTACAGCCCCATTTATTTGCCATTTAATGTCGAAATACTGACAGACGATATGTCGCAACATGAATTTAGAGCGAATATCAGAATTCTTTTAACAAGTTTTATTTTTTTTTTTTAATTCTATTCATTCGGTGCAGAGAGTCCTGAAACATGTCATGTGGGGCCACTTAACTGTATTGACACATAGAAAGAAGCTTATCCTAAAATGGTTCAACAAAACCAACGGTTCTAAATCTTGGAATTGTGAACACACAATGATCTAAATTGCTATCAAACAATTAGAACAATTCTACCTTTATTATCTTGCTACTCAACATTCGTTTAAAAAAAAAGAGGAACACTAATTAATTTATAACTAAAACACTAATTTTGTTATAATTTTGGCTTTTAGAGTGTAAACTATTTATCGCGAACCAATAGAGAGCATTCCAATTGGCTGACAATTTAATGCTTTTCGGTAGTGAATCATAATAAACACAGAAAATTGTTTTCATTCATCTCGACAATACTTTGTTTAAGATCCAACCTTTGTGCGCTAATCGACAAACTTTAAACTTAACATACAGTCACTACGTTATAATCATTATCACCATCATCAGTTCCTTGACCGGTGCGGTCGTTAAGGGGAGCGCATGGCTACATCAACAGATAACGATCTCCACAGTAGCCTACCTTGAGAGGCGACCAAAAGTGCCAATGAATTCCATCCCCGTCCATTTCCCATGTCGTCCTCTTCGCCTGCCCCCTTATTCAGTGCCTTGAAGGATAAATTTTTGTCAGGGCATTGTGTCGCAATACATGACCGAGCCATATCATCAAAAGTTAATTAATATCACAATAACTACACTGGAACATTGTATTACTCTATAATTTTTTACTAGCCGAAAGTAATAAATAAGTGACAGGATGTATGACAGTTGACCCAGCTTTGACATGAGAGTCGGCATGCAGCATAGGGACATAAAGAAGGCTATATGTGAATCACGTATGGTGTTTCCATATCTCCTGTTATTGATACGTAATGAATTCAATATATAAATATATATATCCACATAAAGAAGCGTGCTACTGCATAAAGTTTATCGTAAAAGATTTCAGAAAGAAAATTTTTTTTTAATGAACTCACTAAAATATTACTATATAGACACATGAATATTACTATAAATAACAAGAAGATGATCCGTCAAACTGATCAAAAGATGGCTGTGAAATTATAGTTAGAGAATGAGGTTATTTTTTAGCCAAGTGGTAATCAAGTATTAACCACAATGTGGTTATGTATTAGCCAAGTGGTTATCAAGTATTAGCCACCATGCGGATATGTATTAGCCAAGTGGCTGTCAAGTATTAGCCACCATGCGGTTATGTATTAGCCAAATGGCTATCAAGTATTAGCCACAATGCGATTATGTATTAGCCAAGTGGGTATCAAGTATTAGCCACCATGCGATATGTATTGGCCGGAATTAGAACCGCTAGTTAAACGCGACGGAACTGTTAATAGGTATTGCAAAATTACCTTAACTGTAAGTTCGTTCTGCTTCATCAAGCATGTGTATAAATCACTTTGTATTCTACACCAGAAGAGTATCACTACAGGCTGTGGATATCACCCTTCAAATGAAGATCACCAAGTTGTGAAAACGTTATTTGCCAAGTGAGTAAAATGGGTATTTTTGTGTTTTATAGTGTCTTCAAATTTCAATAAAATTCCATTTATATAGGGCCCCGCGCATTCTGTTTCGCGTATTAAGCCACATAGGACTCCACGCACTCCGTCTCACATTTTAAGCTACATAGGGCCCTGCGCATTTCGTCTCGCATATTAAGCCACTTAGGGCCCCGCGCATTCCGTCTCGCATGTTAAGCCACATAGGGCCCCGCCCATTCCGTCTCGCACATTAAGACACATAGGGCCCCGCCCATCCCGTCTCGCATATTAAGCCACATAGGGCCCCGCCCATTCCGTTTCACATATTAAGCCACATAGGGCCCCACGCATTCCGTCTCGCATATTAAGACACATAGTGCCCCGCGCATTCCGTCTCGCATATTAAGCCACATAGGGCCTCGCGCATTCCGTTTCACATATTAAGCTACATAGGGCCCCGCCCGTTCCGTCTCGCATATTAAGACACATAGGGCCCCGCCCATTCCGTCTCACATAATAAGCCACATAGGCTCCCGCAATATCCATGACCGGCCCTGGCCGGCCCTGAATGTGGCAGATATAACAAATTTCTGAGGGCAAACATTGAAGCACTTGATCTGAATAGTTTTAAATGTGATGAGTTTGTAATTTATATTATTAATATCCATCCAATTTCAAGCACATCTTAAAATCCCATACTTTTCTTAGCATTTAAAACATAGTATGTAAACAATTTAATTATTTATAAATGCAACAATATTCCGATCGTGAGAAATTCACATATTAAATTAATGGTCGTAAAATGTTTGTTTATGCCTGGGACTTAAAAGTAGTTGAACTGTTCTAGCTGTGGCAGGCAATGTTCCCTCTAATGATCTTTGGTCGGTATGGTGTGTGTGTGGGGGGGGGGGGGAACTCGTGTGACATGTTGTACATCCAACAAACACATATATTATATTATACTTTTAAAAAAATTGATTCGCAGTAACTCTAAACTGTTGCGCGGCGTAGGTTGGATATCTATGTGGCCGCTCAGCTTCAAAGGATCATTGGTTATGATACCTCCTAATACAGTCTTTTTTTGTTTGTTTCGTAAATCTAAGGAAACCGTAATATTGTTTAAGATACACATCAACCCCTATCCTATTTAATGATTCCAAAAAATGCTTACATGAAGCATTTAAAGTTTATTTTTATCCATTTTGACTTGCTTAAAAATACAATACATTCAGCAGGTTAGTGTAAAGGGAGGGATTTATACAGAACAATGACGTCATCATCGTAGTTCGTTTCCTTCATGGCAACATTTCTGTTCAGTTCTTTCGTTGGTCAGATATTTCTTTTTGACTATGCATTCGGATCAAAGGGTGTTTTTTTTTCTTCTTTAATTTGTTTCTTTGTGAAATCATTTGTTTCTAAAATATCAACACTTCACATCGGATTTTTTATTTTTTTTTAAATTTAATTTTTTTTTTTTTTAGTGGTTGTGAGGGGGTGGGGTAGTTGATGATCCCAGATTATTTCACGATCAATGATCACCGCTAAACTCTACTCCATTGAGTGCCTCTCTGACTTTATTAAATGAACAGTTTACTTCATAAATAAATATGTATGAACAATTTACTGAACGTTCCCGCGATCACCAATTTGCTTCGCCTTTCAATGGTGGAATCCTTCGTCTTGTTACAATTTTTAAACTTTGAGATTTTTTTTAAATTTTTTTTTTTTTTGGCTCCTAGACCAGTGGTCCCTACGGACCCACAGGGGTCCCAGGAACCGTTCAGGGA
>MUZC01001378.1:9633-17133 GCA_002072015.1 Radix auricularia
CCCCCCCCCCCCCCGAATCAATGCAATTGATATTAGTTCTATGACCTGTTATAGTTGCATATTAACCTTAAATTTGTTAGTCACTAATTTGATCGATTTCATTCAATGCACGTAAAAATATACAAACATAGCCACCTACTTTTTATTTAAATACATACACATATATTTTTAAGATATAGTATAAGATAGAGTTTATAATAGAACAAAGAAAGAAATTTAATATTTTAAAAACTAGATTTACGTGTGTGTCAATTTCTCTCTCTGTGTTGCTATTTCCCACAGTCCTTGAAACTTCCCGTAAAGATTGTTCATTTAAATTATGATTCAAAGCATTTACTGTTAAGTTAATAATCTTCATTTCTCTCAGTACTTCCGTCATTCTACTTTCCATGTCCAACAAATTTGATTGGTTGATCGTATTGTGTAGTAGTGTCAAAGACTGTAGAATCTCTCTCGACAATTCTCCTTTGTTCAATAGTTTAATAATATTTTGTACTTGTTCCTGGATTTCCTTCAGTGAAGAGTTCATTAACATTTGATTGCTGAATATTTCTGTTACTGTAATCTCAAAATTTGACATCTTTGTTTCAAAGTGTTTGTTCTCGCCCATTAACACATTCATTGTTGTATTAACTCCATTCAGGGTGTTTAATATTTGGGTTTTGGATGAGTCCTTGCCTTCTTCAATTTTTTCACTGATATCATCAATTTTTTTATCTAAATTAGAAAGTTTTGAGTGAATAAGTTTTTCAATTAAATCTAAAAATGATTGATCTTGTTTTTCTGTTACTTTATTACAAAGAGATTTTATATCATTTAGTGTGAATTTGATATCTTCTATTTTACTGTCAAATTGGTTCATACGTATTTTAATGTCATCTCTATCTTTTTTAACCAACTCAGATCCTTTTTGTTCAAAATTATCACTTGTAATTAGCCCTGGAATTTGTGATGGTTTTATTGGCTTCATTAAAAATTCGTTTGTAGGAAAATGTGTAATCGATCTCGCAGGCGATTTTAAAATGTTCAAATTTACACTCAATTTGTCAAAGTCTTCTAAAGAAGTTTGAGACTTGAAGTAAGTTTCTGTTTTGCTATGATCAGAATAAACGGGGAATGTTATTTTTTCAGCTATTTCAAGGCCACCAGTAGAGTTTTTAAATTGAATTTTGCAGATAAAACCAGTTTGAGAACAGTTGGTGACGTCAGAGAAGTACACATTAAATTCACCATGGTTCTTGGACATTGACCCAATAACGGTTGTGTTATTACCAGTGTCAGCTTGGATTTCTGAGTTGTCAGCTAACATGGTGGCCAGGAGTTGTTCATTTCTTAAATAATAAATATCTAATTTGTTCAGGCTCAACATATTTGTGTCACTGACGGTGTCAACTTGACATTGTAGAAGACCGCAATAACTTCTACCTTTGATCACAGATTCTCTCCTGTCGATGCTAAGTTCAAAACCTGAAAGATAGTAGACATATTTTTATAACGTATTTTCAAAATCAAGATATTTTTTAAATTCTTAAATTAAATCTTGTCTTCTGCTTAAGCCCTTGATTGTTTGCTCGCTTTCCGAGAAAACTTTGGAATCGATTTTAACCCACTTCCTGGTAAGTTAGCGAGCTAAAAATTGCAGGCAGACTCGTGGCTACAATAAAAATGATAAATCAAAATTTCAGAGTGATCGAATGTACTGTAACTAGATTATTGAATGTTTAGGTTATTGTATACATCTCTATGTATCATGTTCATTTTTGAGATAGAATGTCGTGGTGCGTATTCTCTTTAACAAAATTTTCTGTCGCGCAATAAGGTGCGCATTATATTGACAATACTTTTTAAAAATGTATTTTCGATCGACGCGCATTATATTTAACAGGTTTTATGAGACACTAGTTCAAAAGCCTGCTGAAGCTGGGAGAATGAAATTACACAGAAGGGATAACAAAGATATTACTAAATACTGCAATAGAAAAAAAAAACCACGTGGCCTTTATTGCCATGAAAAGATTACGATATGAACAAAAATAACAAAGAAATGTATGAAATACTGTAATAGAAAATAACATTTGGCTTATATTGCCATGAACACAATACGATATGAAAATAAATAACAAAGAGATGTACGAAATACTGAAATAGAAAAGAACTTTTATCTTAAAAGAACTTTTATCTTTTATTGCCATGAACACAATACGATATGAACAGCTAAATATAAAAGATTTCCTTGTACACCACATTTTTAGTGTAGCAGGTTGATGTCGTGGAGCAGTTTCCCTTGTTTAGGACCATCTGCCACATGAACATTGACATCTGCAGATCTGCGTACACAGGAGAAAGCAACGTATAACTTTTCGTAGATACCGACATTATCTAGTGTCTGGCCCTGCAATTTGTTTATGGTCATTGCAAAAGCTAATTTCACGGGGAATTGCAGAGCCCCAGATCTGTAGTAAATCTGTCCATGGATGCGAAAGCAGTAGGGCCCGTATCCGGGAGGAGGAGCGACTTAAGCACCCATTGGCGCAAATGCTAAGGCGCTATTAATAGACCTGATGTTATCCATGAAGTTTTGGGAGTGCTCGTGTTCCCCCGTCATGAGCGTCCTCAGTAAATGTGATATGCGGATGGGATCTAGCGTCACTTTTCCTTTCTGGCAGCACGTGGTAAATAATTTGTCCGCAGGATGTTCGCAAGGAAAATGTTTGGTTCCGCAGACAGTGCACAGCAATTGTAAATTGCCACAGAAATGTTGCTGGACGTTGTCATTCATGAAGTCACTTCCGGTGGCTCCAGCCAGATGAGGTGCAGGTAATTCCCGGAGTGTAGCTGACCGACATCGTTTATTAGTGGCTGCTACTTCCCATCTACGGGACCTTTGTTCGTCGGTTTCACTTGCGCTTCGAATGCGATCTTGTTGGTTTCGCGTTTCTCGTCGCCGGGATGCCTCCTCGTGTGTTTCTGTTCTTCTTCGATTCCTGTTATATTCGTTTCTGCGTTTTCTATCGGCAATTTCGGCTTCATCGAATGTTCTTTTTTCGAGGCATAGTTGTGTTGTGGCAACACGCGAAGGTTTGTATATTTGTAGACTTGAAGAAGAAATAATAAAGCAATGCGAACGTGACATTGACGATGGGTACAGGCATCGGAGAACGGTGTCATACCTTGACTGTGGCGCTGCAATGCAGTTGGCAGTGGGACAAGAACGGAAGACCGCCACACCGACATCAGCCGGTTGGTGGTGACTTACATCATGATTTATAAGGAGACAAACACGCATAGGCTGGTGGCCGATGTTAGACTCAACAGTGTACACAAATGCTGACGTCACAGGTTCGTGCGTTGTTTCGGTGTTTGACGTTCTGAGCTAATACAATGACGTCATATACTATTTTTTTTACGGCGAACATTTTTAATTTATTTATACTAATTTTGCGCGCCTTTTTGAGCGCCTTTTTGCGCGCCTTTTGAGCACATTTTCGCACGCCTTTGGACGGGGAGACACACGCATACTTAGGGCTATTATGTATTAGATAACTAGATGTTTGTATTTTCGGATTGTTGTGCCATGCAGATTATAATGAAACATCCAAATAGTTATGTCGCGTATGTAAATGATTTAAAGTGAAAAAGCTTGACTTTTAAGCGCTTTTTATGACTGTTTTTTAAAATTAAATCCTTATATTAACTTGCGCTGTCAGCTTCCTTGCTTGCGTTCTGAAAGAAGTTTTGATCGATTTTTAATCAATTTCGCCTTATGCAGCAAAGCTGAAAATTTGAAGGTAGACTCATGGCGATTAGAGTACTATGATCTCTGAAAATATCAGAAGTTTTAGATGTTGTCTATGTATCTCTAAGTAGTTTGTTATATTTTATGCTAGAGTGTCGTGGTGCGGGTTATATTAAACGACTTTTTCTTTCGTGCTGTGCCGTTCGTATAATTTGAGCGCTATTGTTCCCGATCGTTGCGCATTATGTAAAACATGTTTTACGAGACATAGCTAAAATTTTGGATTTTTTTTTATTGTCTTGGGGTGCGTATTATAAAGAACATTCTTTTCATTATGTTTTGTATATAAAGGATTTATAGTAATAAAACTTGGTTTTTAACTTTTTTTTAAATAGTGCAATTTCCCCATGGCCATTAGTGTCAATTTCATTTCTAATATGGTATTTTACTGTAAAACTATATTTCTCTCTTCTTTAGTGTCTAGAAGTTTGGTGATTATTGTGCCCCTTTTGTCAATTTAAAATTTTCACCAGTAATGAAACACTTTTAAAATTTTAAAAGTTAGTTTTGTCGATTAGCCTCATACTGAACTGAACTGTCCCTTAACCCGACGCTGGGTCGTTGGGGCACCATTTTGAGCTGCGCACTATCTCATTCCAAGTGTCACGGTTCTGAGCTGCCTTCTGGGAATCGCTAAATGAAAGGCCGGTCCACTCTTTGATATTGTCCTCCCAACTCTTCCTTGGTCTGCCTCTTTTCCTTCTTCCCTGGACTGTGCCTTGCAATATCGTCTTTGAGAGACCTACAGAT
Organism: Radix auricularia; assembly: GCA_002072015.1. Classification (NCBI taxonomy): domain Eukaryota; kingdom Metazoa; phylum Mollusca; class Gastropoda; family Lymnaeidae; genus Radix; species Radix auricularia. The sequence goes on from MUZC01001378.1 coordinate 14,180, forward strand.
CTTGTCACGTGTCCGTACCATCATAATTTCCTCTTTTTAATTGAGATGAGACGGTCCTCGTAAGGGCCAATGACAGCATTTATTTTGTCGCGGACCGCTTCGTTCGTGATGTGCGCCGTGTAGGAGATGTTTAATACCTTTCGAAAACATCTCATCTCAATCGCATTAATTCTTTTTTGGAGGTCTGCGGTGAGCGTCCAAGCCTCACAACCATAAAGGAAGACTGACAATGCCAGAGAGCGCATTAGTCGAATCTTTGATCTCAGGGAGAGCTTCTTGCTTTGCCAGATGTTTTTCAGTTTGCTTAATGCTGCAGTTGTTTGGGCCGTTCTGGCAAGAATTTCTGGCTTTGAGCCTTCGTCGGATATTATAGCCCTTAGATATTTAAAGGTAGGGACCTCCTCGAGTTTTTGCCCGTTTATCCGTATTTCACTTGTGAAATTCTTATTTGCCATGACCTTGGTCTTCTCTGCATTGATTTCCATGCCATATGCCTTTGACGTCTTCTCTAGCTTTGCAAGGAATTCTTTTAGTTCGTCCTCGCTGCCAACTAGGCCGTCTATGTTATCGGCGAAGCGTAAGTTAGTTATAATCCTTCCTCCGATGCTGACCGTTCCGACATGGTTTTCGAGCCCCATACATTATATGCATAAACTAATATAGTTCTATTCACTTTAAGGAAGCTTATCAATTTCAAGTTCTAATTACATTTTTAAAGCTTATAGTTTAAAAGCCCTACGTTATTGATATTTTACTTCTTAATTTAAAAAACTAATCAATGAAATTGTTTCGTTTTTTATTACTCCAAAGTAATTAGGTTTGTAAATTTGAATACATTTGTTTTTTTAAACCAATGAATTTATATGCTCTAAATTAATCGGGTTTAACACCGATACAAAAATGATATCTTAATAAAATTTAGTTTTCTGAAGTGTAATATATGCAAGGACAATGCTAAAATATCTTTAATATGAATATATGTCTTATGTATGTTATTATGATGATTTCTCAAAAACAAAATAAATAAATAATAAATAACAACATTTTAACGCTTAAAAATATTTAGCGCATTTTCGAGAAGTCGTTTTGTCCGTCCGTCCGTCCGTCATCACCTTTGATCTCAGCATCCATAAGTCCTAGACCCATGAGGTATATATGTTTTTTGTATGTCCTGACCTGCCATTTGTGCATCAACACTCAGTTACTCGATCCGTTAAAAAACCCCGTTAAAACTACCAAAAAATATTTCGAATCGAGAGGTAACACTAGCGCAGGGAACGGCCGCCATTGCCGGAAGTCGAATACATAGTTCTTCAAGCATTGAAGAGTGGTGCGAAAGCGTGCAAAAGATTTTTTTTTTTTTTTTTAGTTGACGTCATTAGAATATGTGTAAAAGTTTAGAGAGTTTTACGTCATCATTTGTGGTGACTTGTAGTTAGATTAAAGAGAAAATAAATTTTTTTAAAATGTAAAGAAATGACTTTTAAATAAAAAAAAATGTCAGGTATATTCATTACACAAGAAAATTCATAAAAATATGTCTAAAATCTAAACACAATTACTGATAACTACATAATGCTGATATCTAACATAAGTACTGATACATAATACGAAAATGCGCTAACACGTCCTGAATTCCAATAGGGACCAGGCTTAACATGATTTTTTTTTATTGTTATGACAAAATATTTAGAAAGAAAAAAAAATAATGGTCTAAAAATGTGGCTTTAATTTATTTAAATTAAACTAAATAAACTCACTATTATAAATTTCTAAAGAATTAAATGATAACATTAATTATACTTACCTCCACAACAGAGAGGGACAAATAAAAGAAGAAGTACCGATGAAAACATTTTTATTTAGTTAACAATATCAAAGAAATATGAAATTAAGCTAGTATTACTAATGCAGTACTTGTTGAATACTAAAACTTAATAGCTCAGTTTTATTGCTTTATGTTTTAACACAAGAGACTGATGTGAGAAGTATATTGACTTGAGATTATGTCTGTTCAGCCTCATCTGCTCTCATTGGTTGATTATAAGCACAAGTGACGTCATGTTTTCCCTTTTCTTCCAACGTGTCAAGAGACCATACAAGATATGAGTGTAACTTTACCCAACATTTAGATAACGAGGTAGGCGGATCTGTCACGAAGTCAAACATTTTGCAAGTTGTTTATTTCACTAGACACAAAGAGACGATGTTTTAAGTACGAATGGCTTTGGTTGTTATTTAGGTCATCAACGGAATAAAAGGAAAATAGTAATTGAAGAAAATAATGAGCGTTTTTTTTTTTTTTTTTTTTTTTTTTTTTTGTTGTTAAGAAGGGCGAGCTGATATTATGAAAATAACTCAAAACATTTTTTTTTAAAGGAAAAGTTTTAGTGTCGGCCTGTACGCCCAGTGGAATATACGGTAAACCCTTGTTGGATCGATATTTTAAAATTATTACTCACATCGTATATGTTAAACAAATTTCATTGTGGAGTTTTCTCAAATAGTTTGGTATTTCTTATATCTTCTAGCTTTCAAATTATTTTTTCATTCTCATTGCTGCTCTTTTGATATATAAGTTGATCAGTTAAAAACATGCAGTATATCAAACAAAATGGACATAAATCGTAACTATATAAGTAAAAAAAATATAATAAAAATCTAACATAATAGAGTATCTAACATCGGCGTTTGTAAAATGTTTTCATTCTCATTACTGATTAATATACATTTTTTTTTAAATTAAAAGATGGACAGACAGACAGCGAGACAGATAGACAGACAACCCGAAAAAAACAAAGTTTTTAAAACTATAAATCACTTATATATGAGAAAGAACTAAAAGTATTGATTACATTTAAAACAAACATGTAAATACTGACAATGACTTAACTCTGAAATGCTCTAAAATTTAGACGAGTGGGGGTGGGGTGTGATCACTGATCGTCTGAGTG
>MUZC01001378.1:29647-76692 GCA_002072015.1 Radix auricularia
GGTTATATTTGTATTAGTTGTGTAAGGTACAACAATGTTTCTATAGTTCGGTTATATTTGTATTAGTTGTGTAAGGTACAACAAAGTTTTTATAGTTCGGTTATATTTGTATTAGTTGTGTAAGGTACAACAAAGTTTTTATAGTTCGGTTATATTTGTATTAGTTGTGTAAGGTACAACAAAGTTTTTATAGTTCGGTTATATTTGTATTAGTTGTGTAAGGTACAACAATGTTTCTATAGTTCGGTTATATTTGTATTAGTTGTGTAAGTTACAACAAATTTTTCTAAAATTTGATGTTTATATATTCAAGAAATCTTACAAAATTAACAATAAAAAAATCTAAAACCTAACAGAAGTTAACTGTACCTGAAGACTTCATTAATCATACACACGCATCATACTCGAATGTTTAAAAAAATAGTTTAGTAAATAAGAAACGTCAGATTATCATTGGAATATATTATGTTTTGTCACATAAATCATTAATTTTAATTGTTTGAAAACAAGTGATGGGCTATAAAATTCAATCCATATTTTGTACGTTTAATGTCATGATCAGTTCCTGAGATACGTCACTGTTTATAAATTCCATCATATGTATATATTGGAGATTAGAATATTCTTTAAAGGATTATTTAATTTGACCAGACAATTCTAATGGTGTTACAGTAAGTAGAGAAGTTAAAATTTATAACTACAAACATAGTCGGGAACAATTAACATTAGAATGTGTATTTGGAATGGAGGTGTTTGAAAACTGAAATGCAAGTCAGTCCTGAAAATGTTAACAAAATAATATTGTGTACCTGCTTACTGAACAATTTTATTATAGATAAAGAAGACATTTTATCAGTTCAATTGCAACAAATAAGTTTAATTAACTCTCTGCTCCACATAAAAGGTCATCTCCAGGAAGATCAAAAGAGTTTAATAGATCCGAATATGTGCATTACAATGTTCGTGACAGTTGTTAACATTATTTTAATAATGTAGCATGAAATGTTTAAGTATACATTTATAGTATGTAAAAAAATACGTGTTATAGGTTACTTCTGATTGTAACTTGACAACTGGCTTTTCTGTGTCAAAACTTTTTTTCTGACTCATGCCCTTCCTATCTTATTGAAATTTTGTCGGTCTACTCACCAAGTCGTCCGCTACGCTCTTCTGCAGACACACGCATTCTCTGTGTTCCTAAGACACGGACTAAAACATTTGGCGAATGGTCATTCTCATTTTATGCAGGCAAACAATGGAATTCTCTACCATTTAACATCCGTGGTATTCCAACTACTAAGTCCTTCACGACTCCACGTTATACGCTTCTTTTCAAAATGTGTATTAAAAATAATGAAACACCATTTCTTTTAAATGGTTAACGTAACTGATGTTAAACGTATTGTTATTTATGTGTCTAGTGTCACATCATATGAATGTTTGTTTAATCAATGTATGTATGTTTTTATATCCATTTAAAGCACTGTGAGCTCGGCTCCTTGCTGAGATACAGCGCCAAATCAATTATTATAATTATTATTGAACTTTTTAAAATAAAGTATAAAAAAAATCTCTGTAAATTTAATTTAATCGATAACACCCCTAGTATCATTATTATTATTGTACTTTTTAAAGTAAAGTTTTAAAAAATTATCTTTGTAAATGAAGGATATGCGACAATGTATTGACATGTGTACATATTGTTATGTATGCTTATGAATATAAATACAGAAATGTATTTTGTAAAATTGTTGGGAATATAATTTTTAAATCACACTGAGCCCATTCATAAGCTGTTGTACTTTGCTATAAAGCTATACGTATCAAAAATACTATTTATTAAAGAATAACTTTTTGTTTTTAAATTAAAGGAACAAAATTCAACATTTAAATATTTGTAATCGGTTAAATACATTTAATAACAAGCATTGAAAATAATCAAGTTTTTACAACAACAACAAAAAAAGATTAATGGAAACAAGTTTTTGATGGTAATCATAAAATTATTAATAAGTTATTTGCTTTTTAAAAAATAAAATATAGTGTACGAGATGGAATTTACATCAGGTTATCATTATGATATTGTAACTTTTTAATTCTATTTATTAATATTATCGCGATATTATTTATTATTTGTTGCTTGCATTTTATGTTTTTCATCCAAATCATACACAAAAAATATATTGTTATTAGCAAAATATATTGTCGAATTTTTCTTCAATGTACAGAATTTTTTTTTTTTTGAAACATTAAAAATACAGTAAGTAATTAATTACATGTTAAGTTTTTCGTTTTGAATATGGACGTTTGGCATTTTCATTTTAAAAATTAACATCAATTAATCAAATGAATAAATGTTATGTAACCCTACCAAAGCCGAGCTCCACAAACTAATTTGCCGCTATAACTGGCCACCCTATCAAAATTTTTATAAAACATTTAAATGTGTTAGTAAATTGCTAGTATCATGTAAACCAGTGGCCAGAATGAGCTCACATTTTTACGGTAAAGTAAGAAATCTGTCAAAATTCCATCCAATGTTCAATTTAGATGAGTTGATTCGCAGCTGCGCTGCCACACATATATCTAAGGCCGCATAGCAGTATGCAGATACTGCACATCATAGTTAGTAAAACAAAAATATTTAAGAAATCGATTTTGTACATTTTTGCACCCTTTCAGATGCTCAGCCGCGCATGTTTTCGACCCACATCGCGCGTCAGTTTAGAATTACAACGCAACAAGTTTTGTAAAAAAAATAATAATAATTTAAATTTAATTTTTTTCTTTTTGTTACAGATATTATTTGTTAAATTCGTTGAACAATGCTTCCATCTAACGCCAGTATTCTCATTAGGTTGAGACATGTATTAAACAGAGGTACTTTTTGCACATAGATAACCTGATGTTGGACTTGTATGGGTTGACCTTGTACGCTACTTCGGGTCGTGCTCTGTTGTATTGTATTGAAGGTGTTTTTTACATACAGACAATTGAGACATGATTGGAAGCTGTTGCTTCTGGAATTTCAGGCCAGTGGTTGCCTGGTGTGTGGCGTTAGGGGCGAATAACTGTTAAAAGGTAATCGCCAATCTGTTCAATACAGAGTTTCTGGATATATCTAGTGTAAAACATTGGCTTTTTGTCAGCTTGTTCTAGTTTAGAAACATAGAGAACACATGTATTGTAGCAGGCAAACATGAAAACTTTAATGAAAATACGAGGTGGCCACCGGTAAAGACAGTGTGAACGATGAAGGCACGTCAGCTGGTCATTTTTGTCACATCCAACCATATGGCAATTGTAACCCTGGAAGAGCTGTGAAATCGGAAATTCATCAAGTTTTCTATCTTTGTTTCTTGTGTTTGCTGCTCCTATTTGTTTTGGGACAAGAAAATTTGAGAGGAATCTAATTGGCCACCGATCCTGCCATACCATACAGGTTATGTTGCCCTGACATCGATAGCGACTTTCACCTTTCACAATCTTGCCCACCTTCTTCAAAGACATTGATAAAAATCTATTTTTTCCAGTTCATTTTTCATTTAAATTCAAATCCATTGTTGGGAGCTCAAAGGTTGCATCTCAACACTGTCACTTTGAAAATCTGTTTAATTTACATCTAAACTTTAGACATTAATGAGTGATTTATGAAAATAATGATTTATCAAGGAATTTTGGCTTTGAATGTTTATTATTATTAACACTTATTTAAAAATAAATGAAATTTGTAAAAAAAAATCTTTAAAATAATAATGGTCTTATATTCAAAATAATTGCATAGCTTTTAATTATTTAATGAGAACAAAAAATCTGTTTAAATAGTGTAAAAGATATATTGTTGCAGTAATTAACATTACCTGTATTTATGATTATAATCCCTTTTTTGACAAAATCATTGTTCAATAACTCGAAGTACAATATTTTTTAAAAATAGTTTAATAGTTTTAAAAGTTTTTTTCAGTATAGTTATTGGCTTAAATATTTCAGCCTAAGTTTTCACCAATACATCTATATTAAATATTAATTTTAAATATCTCTTTGAATTATAGAGACCTGATCATTAACCACTTGAAATGGATATAGTTATACAATTTAATATTTTATTAATTATTTTCATATTCAATTATCTGCTGTAAATGATTGAATTAAATAAATAACATCTACACTTACATTAAGAGCTTTCTTACTTGACAGATTCAGTTCCTCGGCAATCTCTATTGAAAGTTTCCTCATGACATCCCAATTGTGGTAAAATTGTGTCATTACATCCCAGAGAAGAGTGTGATCGTGAACTAAGGGAAGTTTTTTTTTTCATATTCCACAACCATGATAAAATACCTCATTAATAAAACAAATTTAACGAACAACAATAGCATGTGATGACTTTTTTCGTACATGAAACTATAAATCCACCATTTTGGTGACTTTTGAAAACGGGTTCACGCGATGCCGCTGTAACAATCAAAATATTCGCGCGTACAAGTGCACGTACTTACATTTTTGAATCTGCCAACGTAACCATGCTTTCTATGTTACTGCATTTGTTTTTTTTTAAGAGATTTAAGATGCACGTCCGTGCGTATACTACAATGTTGAAATCGCATGCAGTGTAAGCAAAGCCTTTGTTAATTAAAAGATGACATATAAAAGAGACAATCAAGTATGCTGAAATCGCATGCAGTGTAAACAAAGCCTTTGTTGATAATAAGATGACATATAAAAGAGACAGTCAAATATTATTTAGAATTTCATAACGAACGTTTAAGAGGTGTAACTCTTGTTAGTTTACACTTTAATTTTTGGCTTTCGTCATCAAAATTAACGCTTGATTAATCGTTTAATTTTAAAAAAGTAGATTAATCGTGAACAACCTGCAACACAAAATTTTAAGCAATTTCTTTCACATTTTAAATTTACATAAATAAAATAAAGTAACCTTTCTCTTATTATAAAATTAATTAACATTTCCGAGACAATGTCTGAGAATTAATGTCTGAGAATTTTTTGAAATTACGTCTCTTTATGACCAGTTACTAATACAATAGTACCTCAAAATACGAATTTGATTGAAGCAGGGTGGTTTTCGTATCTTGAATCTTTACACATGATTAACACATGAATTACCAAATCTGTTATAAGCCACGCGTAAATAAAAAGGTAAAAATTGAATATATTCTTATACATCGTAGAAATAGTAGAATACTGCAATCATTAAAAGCACACATTACAAAATCAAATTCATTTTAAGAAAATGAATCAATGAAAATGTATTAAAATAAACAAAAAATTACATGTCTACAAATGAGACATTGTTTTGAGTTAAGCAACTAATTTGTAATATGTTTGAATCTATGGCCATAAAAATAATATTTCCCAAAGATTTCACACACATCAGTGACACAGCAATGTGACTCGAATAGACCAATAAGAGAGCTGAACTGTTTGTGGCACGTTGAAGGACGTCACGAGTTTCAGTAATGTCAGTTGCGAGATTTTTGTGTATTTTGTTATTCCTATTCATGAACCAAAAATTCTACCAGTGGCATTTTGTTGCATGGATATTCCTTATCTTGGATCATTTGTATCTCGAGGTAACATTGTAGAATAATTGGCTGAGAATTTCAATAGAGTTTTCTTTATTGAAACTTATAAGCTAATTCCAAAAACCATTCTTAATGAGAAGCAAACTAAATTGTTTATCTTTAGCTCTACTTCAAGCATTTCGCTAGTGGTTACAGGGAGGTAAAAATAAATTAGATGACAATGACACTGTTGCTTTTGTTTTTTGAATGTGCTAAAAACATTAAAGAACGAGAATATATATTTTATAATAATGATACCGAAATTTTTGTAAAACTGTTATATAGACGTTAACATATTTTTGTTGGTATTGCTGAACCTTCTCGTTCATTAAGTCATCCACCGATCATTGTCAGCGTCTACGATGCCTTTAAGGGAATAGGCCAACTTCACGTAACCGCGAGATATCTCTATCCTCTGCGAGCTTCTCCAGGATCTTCCATTCATTGCCTTTTCTCTTAATGTCGGCCTCCAATTCTCGGTACCAAGTGTTTCTTTGACGTCTAACTTTCGCCCACCCTGACGGTTCTATTTTAGATTTTGCCTTGTTGTATTGTTTCCAGTCATAAACATGGCACACGCACACATACACAAACCCAAAAACTAATATTTCTCATGACATCTTCCTTAAATGCACATTACTAAAAGAAATGAAGTATTGTCAAACTTAACATTCAATAAGCCATAATGTTTCTTGAAAAATTTGACGTTACTTTTTGCTCATAAGTGTCTTAGTTACAAACACTTTGACGTGACTCTTTGCTCATAAGTGTCTTAGTTACAAACACTTTGACGGCACTCTTTGCATATAAGTGTCTTAGTTACAAACACTTTGACGGCACTCTTTGCATATAAGTGTCTTAGTTACAAACACTTTGACAGCACTCTTTGCTCATAAGTGTCTTAGTTACAAACATGCTTTACGTGGTAATTGAATAGAAACAAAACAACATAATACTTCTATAAAAACACAACTTATTCATTCATCAAAAATTGATGATACTTCTATAAAAACACAACTAATTCATTCATCAAAATTTGATGATACTTATATAAAAACACAACTAATTCATTCATCAAAAATTGATGATACTTCTATAAAAACACAACTAATTCATTCATCAAAAATTGATGATACTTCTATAAAAACACAACTAATTCATTCATCAAAATTTGATGATACTTATTTAAAAACACAACTAATTCATTCATCAAAAATTGTTGATACTTCTATAAAAAACACAACTAATTCATTCATCATAAAATGTATAATACTTCTATAAAAACACAACTAATTCATTCATGAAAATATGATGATACTTATTTAAAAACACAACTAATTCATTCATCAAAATTTGATAATACTTCTATAAAAAACAACTCATTCATTCATCAAAAATTGATGATACTTCTATAAAAACACAACTAATTCATTCATCATAAAATGTATGAAACTTCTTTAAAAACAACTAATTCATTCATCAAAAATTGATGATCTTCTATAAAAGCTGCTGATAGTGATGTAGTGATGCACTCATATCTCAAGCTGAGGGGCGTGTCATTAAGGTCATGTTAATAAAACAATAAAAAACGTTGATGAATAACTTTTGATAAACGTCCTCCGCTAACCTCCGTGAGGTCTAACAAGCTCTGATAAATTTCTAATGGAAACATTAGGACCCCTTACCACCACGAGGTTATGGACCACAAAAACAAAAACATTTAAAAAATGAAAATCCTCTAGATTTTATAAACAGTCGTCAGTCTTTACTGTCATTGTTGAAACAAAGTGGTTATAAATTGTCATGTTGGTAGAGCTTTCTAATCATAGAGTTAGCAAAGTGAGGGGGTGGGTTATTCCAGGCCAGGCGTTAGAACAATGTAAAAGAGGCAACCACCTTGTGCCCCGCTAGTTGACTAAATATTTTTTTTTCAATTTTTTCTTGAATAGAAGTGCTTCAGTATTGTCATTATTCAGTTTGAGTTTGTTGAACGTCATCCAAGACTTTGCCTGACCAAAACAAAACAGCAGCTTGATGTCTTACTATTGGAACTGACCAAATTGGGATTACATATTCTTTTACAACTAAACCTTAAGGCATTTTTATAACAGTTGTATATGGCTGATATGTGATATGGCAAATAGCTGTCCTAGTGCAATGAAGCTTTTTTTTATATTTCAACAATTCTATGTTTCATTTTCTGCTCCAACAAAGCTGTGGCTGTCCTTTCCAGGTATGTTCGAAATATTTCTGTAAAATAACTTAGTGAAATAAAATGGGGAAACTGTGGGAAAGTGTAAAATTTGTGCGATATCAAGCAAGCGAAATTTATGATGCACTTTAAAAAGTTGCAGAGCCAAGGTAGTGATCCAAATGCTCGAAGTAAAGAAGAGCACAAGTGTAAAGGACTTAAGAACTTCCATTTCATTATGACAATTGATTTTTGGTAAACAATTTTGTTAAAATTTAACTACATCAGAAAAGGCTTACAAAACATTTATGTTGATCTAGAAACTGAAGTTGACAACATGATACATTCTTACAAATGGTAAAAATCTAAAATAAATGTTGAAATGCAACATCAATATTTATTGCAAAAGTAAATGGACTTAGAAGTTGAGCCTATTTTAATAGGAACAAGTGTAAAAAGGAACATTAATTTAAAAAAAGCTGTTTACACATGAAGTCATAAAAGAGGAGATGGTGGAGTGGGGAGCTGAAACCTTGCAACTCATTGACATTGTATCCCTAATGTGTGGTTTGGAGTCAAGTGGCGTGCCACTTGGATAAATTGTTTCTGAAGTAGAGATACAGTTGTCGCGATCCTAGATCTTTTTGAGGATTAAATATACCACACTTTTTATATTTGTTTATTAGTTTTTCTTAATCTTAAAATAAATAACGATTTTTATAATTTATGTTGAAGGGCAACTTATCATTTGTAAACATGACTTTATTGAACAGAAATAAAGTCTTTATGTGATATAATTTAATAGAACCCTGTCTCCCGTCAATGTTAATTATATAATAAAAGATTTTTGTGTGTGTTTATATTGAACATCTCTTAATATCACATACATTTTCTCAAAACATTAATTTATCATTACCGGTGTCTTGTAGCACAGCACTAACGGAAAATGGAATGTTAATGCGCATCAGATGTGCAGAGGATAGAGCCTATTTCTTTAAAGTAATTATTGTTAAGTTAATTTGTATTGTTAATGAATCGGTTGATACTAATACAGCGAAAATGTAAAGATTTAAGTTCTCGGCTTCTGTTTATTTGAAGTTTAAAACTATAAACATGATGTAAACAAACAAAAACCCAATATAAACAGAGACACACGCATTTGGCTAAGATTAAAAAAAAATATTTGGCCTAGATAGATATATTGATTGATGGATAAATATATAGATATAATTATTGATAAATAGATAGATAGATTCATGGATATATAGATAAAAAAAAGATAAAAAGACAAATTGATATATAGAAAGATATACTGTTAGACAGATAGGCAGAGACATTTAGATAGATAGATAGATTAATAGATAGATAGATAGATAGATAAATAGATAGATATATAGATAGATAGATAGATAGATAGACAGACAGACAGACAGACAGACAGACAGACAGATAGATAGATAGACAGATAGATAGATAGATAGATAGATAGATAGATAGATAGATAGATAGATAGATAGATAGATATGATTTATTACCTCGAGTAGGCCATAGACGCTGAGGATTTTAACGTAATCGTGTGTTTCAAGTTTCTGTAAAGGCAAGGGTTCTATGAATCCAGGAGCGGCGTTTGAGGGTGGCAACTGGGGCGACTGCCCTAGGCACCGCGCTTAGATAGGCCCCGCGTTTCGGTCCTGTACATGTCTCGTCCTGGTTAATAGCCTATACATGTAGAACCAAAGAGTGGATGGTAGAACGTATGCTGGAAACAATTGTAAAGAAACGAAAGAGGCACTCTTGTAATCCTTTTTGAAGGTCAAATTCCGTAGCGATGCTCTAGACGTCTTTGAAAGCATTACATCGTTAGCGGAAAATAGGTCAGATGTACCATTCAGCCAATCCCCTTTGTTTGTGTACACGTCATTCACAATAGATTTACTAAAATAGTTTTTTTTAGAAAACTGTGTTTTAAATACCATAGCATACTGGTGCTTAGCGATCTTTACTAGTACTCTGGCCCCGCGGGGTCATTACTAGCACTAGGCCCCGCGCTTACCTAACGCCGCCACTGTATGAATCCATGCAGCCCTACCTGTGTATGGACAAAAGTGGCAGTGTTTTTTTTACCATGTAATAGCATCCAAAGCTGTGGCCCGTTAACGCTGAAGTTACCTACCCAAAAGACCAGAAAATGCATGTGACATAGAATTTAGGACTCAATTATTCTATACAAAATGAGCGCATGCAATATATTCATAAATAATAACGCCACAAGATTCCCTTTAACTGTAATTCTAAACAAAAAAAAAAAATTAAATATATAAATCTAAATACTTCTTATTCTATTTCTTAAATAAAATGATATATAGTGTTGCGGTGGTCAACCAGTAGTGCTCATAGCTATCATACCCAGGGTCATGAGTTTGCATCTCCGTGGGTACTTGACATCTGTTGGGGAAAGTAAAGACTTCTGGGCATTGTACATGACACTCAATGCCCTCATATGACGTAGATAAAAAAGCCTTTGAAGGCTACTTTACCTGCCAAGATAGGCAATCATGTTATGAAAAAGTGATGTTATCTTACTTTATTTTTAGTTTATTGATAATAACATTTTTCTTTTTAATAAAAATGTTTTCTGGAAAATTTCCTTGCATCTTGCACAAGAAAAAAAAATATGTCGTTTCTCTTTTTAAAAAATGTATGAACAAATAAACACTACAATTGTCACGTTCGTCATCTAAAAATGCCAAGATGATAACCAAACAGTCAAAGCTTTGTAAAACAAACAGAACGCCACATTTTATCCTATCAGTACGAGTCAGACAACACCCGCACTGTGGAATAATATCTCAATGGCCATGTCCATATGATGAGGCTCACCGTTGGTATTGTAGGCCGGGCTATAAGAGTCTAAGTGACTCAGTCCATATGTTGAGGCTCACCGTTGGTATTGTAGGCCGGGCTATAAGAGTCTAAGTGAGTCAGTCCATATGTTGAGGCTCACCGTTGGTATTGCAGGCCGGGCTATAAGAGTCTAAGTGACTCAGTCAATATGTTGAGGCTCACCGTTGGTATTGTAGGCCGGGATATAAGAAACTAACTGACTCAGTCAATATGTTGAGGCTCACCGTTGGTATTGTAGGCCGGGCTATAAGAGTCTAAGTGACTCAGTCAATATGTTGAGGCTCACCTTTGGTATTGTAGGCCGGGATATAAGAAACTAACTGACTCAGTCAATATGTTGAGGCTCACCGTTGGTATTGTAGGCCGGGCTATAAGAGTCTAAGTGACTCAGTCCATATGTTGAGGCTCACCGTTGGTATTGTAGGCCGGGCTATTAGAGTCTAAGTGACTCAGTCCATATGTTGAGGCTCACCGTTGGTATTGTAGGCCGGGCTATAAGAGTCTAAGTGACTCAGTCCATATGTTGGGACTCACAGTTGGTATTGTAGGCCGGGCTATAAGAGTCTAAGTGACTCAGTCCATATGTTGAGACTCACAGTTGGTATTGTAGGCCGGGCTATAAGAGTCTATGTGACTCAGTCAATATGTTGAGGCTCACCTTTAGTATTGTAGGCCGGACTATAAGAGTCTAAGTGACTCAGTCCATATGTTGAGACTCACAGTTGGTATTGTAGGCCGGGCAATAAGAGTCTATGTGACTCAGTCAATATGTTGAGGCTCACCGTTGGTATTGTAGGCCGGGCTATAAGAGTCTAAGTGACTCAGTCCATATGTTGAGGCTCACTGTTGGTATTGTAGGCCTGACTATAAGAGTCTATGTGACTCAGTCAATATGTTGAGACTCACAGTTGGTATTGTAGGCCGGGCTATAAGAGTCTAAGTGACTCAGTCCATATGTTGAGGCTCACCATTGGTATTGTAGACCGGGCTATAAGAGTCTAAGTGACTCAGTCCATATGTTGAGGCTCACCGTTGGAATTGTAGGCCGGGCTATAAGAGTCTAAGTGACTCAGTCCATATGTTGAGGCTCACCTTTGGTATTGTAGGCCGGGCTATAAGAGTCTAAGTGACTCAGCCCTCCAATGTGAATGTCATATCCTATGAGCTCACAGTCTCTCGTCAAAGTGTAATTCTAACTAAATGTTAACAGATATTTACATATATGTCAGACATTTTATTTATAGTTTAATTATAATAATGTAAGTTTAACTCTTGCTGAGCTTCAAATGTATTCTAAGTGGAAAACAAATCCAATATATTAATGATTTAAATATCGAAAAGGGGAAATAATCCGTGATATTATCAGTAAAATATTTATTGCACTTGTTTCCCTCTAATCATTTTATGTAATGATTATTTTTAAGTTATGTAATACGTTTGTGGAAATCTGTTAAAATAGCCCGAAATTTCATACAAATATTTTTATCATCTAGTTTTAGAGATTATATCACACAACTAGAATTTTAAATTATTACCTAAAATAGTGTTTTAAATGCTGAACTGTGTGAGTGTCATTTTTGGGTATGCTACTTATAAATACAACAGTGCTACGAAATGGATAAGGCTTTAAAATGTACAATGATATAGAAGAAAACAATACATAATTAACTGTTTCTTTTTAAAATGAAAAGACTAAAGCTAAATAAAACTTGTTTTAATATTCTTTGTATTAAATGAATACATTAACAAATTGTGTTACCTTAACAGTATTTTGTAGTACACAACATGAATATGTTTGATTAAAGTAGTATTTGGGTAAGTAATGTAATCACTACACCTAAGATGGCTTGGACGTGTAAAATGAATAAGCCGAGGTCTATTCCCCAAGGACCTCGTATATGAAGAATCAGCATTGGGAAAGAGGAACACAGGTCGCCCCAGTCAGCGATTTAAAGATGTCTTCCAAGGGGACATGAAAATAACCAGAATCCTCATAAACGACCGAGAGTGTAAGGCGTAGATCAATCTACGTAGCACACAGTTGCCAAAGAGGGCGTTATAGTAGATCAATCTACGTGGCGCACAGTTGTCAAAGAGGGCGTTATAGTAGATCAATCTACGTGGCGCACAGTTGTCAAAGAGGGCGTTATAGTAGATCAAACTACGTGGCGCACAGTTGTCAAAGAGGACGTTATAGTAGACCAATCTACGTGGCACACAGTTGTCAAAGAGGACGTTATAGTAGACCAATCTACGTGGCGCACAGTTGTCAAAGAGGGCGTTATAGTAGTCGAGTAGGATGATAAAGACACAAGAGCTATGAGAAATGCCAAAATATTGGGAGTAACAGATCTAGTGTAAAAAAAAAGATCGGGTTGAAGACTGTTACTCAAAGATACGAATGCCCAACCACACGAGGAAAGGCAACTCAACCCAACGGTTATTCATAATCTTCTCGGGAGACGGAAGTATACCGATAGATGTAATGTAATCATAACGAATTTCAAAATCAACATTGAAACAAAGTTTAAAGATTTACATTATCTGATAAGAAAATATTAGGTTTTAAAAATGTGTCAGTACGTTTGCGTGCATGTGTGTCTAGGATTGTTTGCATTTCTATGTTTGTGCGTGTTTGTGCTAGTCTATGTGTCTTTGAGTTTGTGTGTGTGTCTAAGATGTATTTATGAGTCTATTTTTGTTTGTGGGTCTATGTCTGTGTGTTTCTATGTGTTTTCGTGGGTGTTTGTCTATGCTTGTTCGTGTCTTTGTGTGTATCTATGTTTGTGTTTGTGTCTATGTGTGTGTCTATGTGTGTGTGTCTATGTATGTGTCTATGTGTGTGTATGTTTCTTTGTTTCTATGTGTGTATATGTGTGAGTGTCAATGTTTGTGTTTGTGTCTATGTGTGTGTCTATGATTGTGTGTGTCTTTGTGTGTTTGATTGTGTCTATGAATGTGTGTGTCTAAGTGTGTTGGTCTATTTTTGATGTTGTGTCTATGTATGTGTGTTTGCGTGCAATGGAGTGAATGTAATAGCTTAAGTTTCATGAAGGTATGTTGAAATATTTTCCTAAAGTTTTATGTCTTATGTGTAGGTTTTCATCACATCAGTGCAGCACCACATAGCACCGGAACTAATGTATTTAATGTAAGATTGTGTTGAGGAAAATGAGTTAAATGAATAAAGGAGAAGATTTTTTTTTCTTCCGAATTCCATAATTGAATTTAAAAATTCAGTACGACATAATATTGATGACAATTATTACATGATAGTTTTATTAAAGTTAAGATACAATTTGTCCAAATTTATTTACAAATAAAAAAAAAATAATTGTACTTGGTATTTTCTAGCGCTGTTATCGATTAATTTAAAATTAATCGTTAACTTTTGAAAAAATATCGAATAATTTATCTATAATTTTGTTTAAAGCAAAAAATAACATGTATGACGTCATTAAACTAAAAAAATTCAAGGGAAGTAACAAAAACAGGCCATTATCATTCTTTAATTTAAATACAAGAGCTTATTTTAAAGGTTACACTTTAAAAACCTTTTTTCTTAATGGAGAAGTTTTTACGTAAAAAAGCAAACTATTTTTAATTAATTTTGATCAATCATTGATTAATAATTCGGAAAAAATTATTTAAAACATTCTCTTCAATTTAATTTTGTCGATTAACATAATTTTAATCGATAACTTTTTTTATCGATTGATCGAGACATCAATTGGTAATTTCCGCAGCCCTAGTATTTTCCCTAAAAAATAGGAAACTATTTGATTTATTTATAAATGTTCATATGGTTGTGTCCGTCAATTTGCACCATCTGTTTGAACATATAAAAATATATGCTTAATTAATTTATTCAAGTTCATGCACTTTGACTTCGATCCCTACAATTAGGGATAAAATGTCAATAAGTTGCTTACATTCCATCGGAAATTATTAAATTTGAGAACATTCTTGTTCTCAAGTAGCTGAGGGCCCCTTTATCTCAAGTAGCTGAGGGCCCCTTTATCTCAAGTAGCTGAGGGCCCCTTTATCTCAAGTATCAGAGGGCCCCTTTATCTCAAGTATCAGAGGGCCCCTTTATCTCAAGTATCAGAGGGCCCCTTTATCTCAAGTAGCTGAGAACCCCATCAAGTCTACATCCAGCATTGTGGAATTATTAATTGCAGTGTATGTCTACATGCCATCTTGTTTTTTTTTTTTGCATCTCTATATATGGCTAATTAGAACAATCATGGAGTGGCAGTCTATTCTATATGTCACACACATGAGTCTGTGAGATATAGTTGCCTGGCCTTACACGTCGCTCTTTTTTTAGCCGAAGAACAAACCATGACTGACACAGATGTAATGTTAGTATAAAGTTTTATATCATCAGCTAGATTTATATAAGTACTGGCTGTGTATAGTTAATATTATCAGCTAGATTTATATAAGTACTGGTTGGGTTTAGTTTATGTCAATACCTAGATTTATATAAGTACTGAATGTGCTTCATGTTATTACCAACTACAGTTTATATCATCAGCTATATTTATATAAGTACTGGCTGTGTACAGTTTATACCATCAGCTAGATTTATATAAGTACTGAATGTGTTAGTTTCATATTACCAACAAAGAAGACATAAGTACTAGCTTGGTACATTTTATGTAATCAAATTCGTTTATGAAAGTACTTGCTATGTATACATTATATGTTTATATTTTCTTTTTACAAAGCCGTAAACAAGATTTAATGTATATACATAGATCCAAATAAGGTACAAAGTGGTTTTAATTTATTTTGTAATCTTTTTATTTTTTTTTTAATGATTTTTTTTTTATTTTTAAAAAACTGTTAGTGAAAAGGAATTTTTTGTCTACTACAATAGTTCAGTGTTTTACTTTTAACTACAATAGTTTATAGTGTTACTTTAAACTTCAATAGTTCATTATGTAACTTTTAACTTCAATAGTTCATTGTGTTACGTTAACCACAAAAGTTCATTGTGTTACTTTTAACTTCAATAGTTCATTGTGTTACTTTCACCACAATAGTTCATTGTGTTACTTTAACCACAATAGTTCATTGTGTTACTTTTAACTTCAATAGTTCATTGTGTTACTTTAACCACAATAGTTCATTGCGTTAATTTAACCACAATAGTTCATTGTGTTACTTTTAACTTCAATAGTTCATTGTGTTACTTTTAACTTCAATAGTTCATCGTGTTACTTTAACCACAATAGTTCATTGTGTTACTTTAACCACAATAGTTCATTGTGTTACTTTAACCACAATATTTCATTGTGTTACTTTTAACCACAATAGTTCATTGTGTTACTTTAACCACAATAGTTCATTGTGTTACTTTAACCACACTAGTTCATTGTGTTACTTTAACCACAATAGTTCATTGTGTTACTTTAACCACAATAGTTCATTGTGTTACTTTAACCACAATAGTTCATTGTGTTACTTTAACCACAATATTTCATTGTGTTACTTTAACCACAATAGTTCATTGTGTTACTTTAACCACAATAGTTCATTGTGTTACTTTAACCACAATATTTCATTGTGTTACTTTTAACCACAATAGTTCATTGTGTTACTTTCAACCACAATAGTTTAGTGTTTTATTTTTAACCCTAGTGTTTCTTGTTTCACGTTTAGCCACAAAACTTATTTTTAACTACAATAATTCGTTGTGCTACCTTTTACACAATTTTGTTTATTACTTTTAACACAATATTTTACTTTGTTACTCATAACCACAATATTTTATTGTGTTACTTTTAACAAAAGGATTCATGGTGTTACTTCTAACCATAATAATTCATTATGTCACCTTTAACTATAATAGTTTATGTGTTACTTTTAACAAAAGGATTCATGGTGTTACTTCTAACCATAATAATTCATTATGTCACCTTTAACTATAATAGTTTATTGTGTTACTTTTAACAAAAGGATTCATGGTGTTACTTCTAACCATATTAATTCATTATGTCACCTTTAACTATAATAGTTTATTGTGTTACTTTTAACAAAAGGATTCATGGTGTTACTTCTAACCATAATAATTCATTATGTCACCTTTAACTATAATAGTTTATTGTGTTACTTTAAACGACAATGACAATAGTTCATTGTGCAATTTTTAACCAAAAATTTATTGCGTTACTTTTAATCAAATAGTTCAGCTGTTTTTTGTTTTTTTACATTCAACCGTAACAGTTCCGTGTGTTACGTATAAAACGCAATAGTTGAGTGTGTTATTCGCAACGACCAGTGTTGCGAAGTCTAAGTGCCAGATTTTCCCAGGCAGGAGTAAAAAAATTCCCAAATTGGCCTAAAATTTATCACATGCATTGAAAACTTGGGAAAAAACCTAAAAGGTGGCAACTTTAAATAAATTCTTTCGCATTCATTTTAATGACTTTGGACTTCCAAATTAAAAAATAATAAATATTTCTGCACTTTTAAGGCAATTTTTAAAAAGTACTTTCAATTTTATTTAATCTATACGTTTTTATTTAACAACTTGGCTAAAAATCCAAAATATAGATTACACTTTTAAATTTTAATATTAAGAAGTTTTTTTTAAAAGTTATTTGGATACTCCTGTAATTTAAATGTGTCTATGATTGATAAAAATATTTTTTTAATGAATGCTTTGAAATTTATTAATATTGAATCAATCATACATGGTTTAATAGTTTGTTATATATTTACATAGTATTAATGATTTGGTCCTATATATGTAACAAACATTTTATGATGATTCGGGCTCAGACTAATTAATTATATTATTTAATGATAATACATTTACAAAATCTAACCTTAAACTGTCAGTGACAGTGTTGTGAAAAACCTTGCCAAAATGTCAGGAAAACAAAACTAGATCCGAAATAAAAAACCTAGACACGCTAAAAATAAACAAACATTACGTCAAAGAGCCTCCCACGACATCAAAATACAAGTATTTCTTTTTTGAAAATAAGCATGTTTCAATGTAATTAATTTTATTTTCATTCAAGAATGTATTTAATTGTTAAAATTGGTCAATCTGAAAAATTCCCATTTTTTTGGCAAAATCCTTTAAAATTCCTAATTTCCATTTCTCAAAATTTGGCTAAAAAATTCCCACGATTATGGAAATTTCCCCCGACTTCGCAACACTGGTGATGACAGCGGTGTAGTGTGTTACTTTTAACAATAGTTCATTGTGTTACTTTTAACCACAACAGTTCAGAGTCTTACTTTAATCCACAACTAGTTAATTATGTTACTTATAACCACATTGGTTTAGTTTTGTAATTTTAGCCACAATAGTTCTGTGTGTTACTTTAAACTACAAACAAACATCAGACCAGATTAATTCTGAGGTAAAACTGTGAAGAGGTCAATTGGTATAATTTAAAAAAATTCAACAACATCATGTCTCTTTTTTTTTTAATGTTGACAGTGGGAATTGTGTCCCCTGAAGCTTTTCATTTCATTAGATTTTTATGGAATAATAAACAAAACTGTTGGGGTAAATTGACGTGACTTATAATATCCTATTGGACTCAAATAACAAGTACTGTATTACAATAATAAACATTTATATTTCAACGCTTATATGTTTATTTTGCCGACATGCAAAATTATTCATACAGAGGAGAAGTTGTCGGAATAAAATAATACTAATTAAATAGTACAAACTATATAATGGTTTTCAGCTGTTGTGATTATAATATACAAAGTAAATTAAAGAGAATAACGTGTAACATTTATGTCCTTTTAAGATAATCAAGTTTTAAAGGTTAAAAATTAACTAAATAGATTGTAGTTTTTAATATAGTCTTATACATAATATTTTTATAAAACCTCACTCAGAACATACTATTATTTACCCTCTATCAGATACAGGGAGTACTAATCAAAGGATGTGCTTGAATTACAATTAAGAAACAAAAACATATTTTAAAAAAAAGAACTTAAGTTCAACACGCTTCGCACCAAAGAGCACCGATACTTAATTAATTTATATTACTTTTTAATAAAACTTGCTTCTGAATAAGTAATCATGGTAATATAAAAAAAACTAACAACAATAAATAATTTTGAACTGTAATTTCAATCCTTTGAGCTATAGGTTTTACAACTGTGTGTGACATAAATACTTCATTATCTGTAATTTTAAAAAAAAAAGTATTTATATTTATTTTAAAATAGAAAAGTGTACTTAAAACTCATAAATACTTTAAAATATAAAAACTATCAAGTTAATGCATTTCCTTAAATGTACATGTGCATGCATTTATTTAACGCAGTCAATAGTGACACAGTATATGGTTGGTATATTTCAAGTGCACGCCACTTGATTTCGATCCCTACAATTAGGGATATAATGTCAATAAATTGCTAGTATTCTCCTACTCACGATATACATTGAGTCCAATCAGAAGTTTATGTCCATTGTGAACCTTTTTTATATTTAAAGATTATTTTTTAAACCAGTAAAATAGAGAGTAAATAAATGTATGTTGTGTTTAATTACCTCGTCTTTGTTATTTTCAGATGAGGATGAGACCTATAATAAACCTCATTTAAATATTTATCATATTACTCTGTGCATGACGACAATATTGATCTTTTATTACATTGTTATACTTTTATTGGTAAACGTTTTTTTTTTTTTTAATATTCTGACGATAAGATAGCACAAAATATTTCATTAAAAAAATTTTAAATCTTATTTATTTCTATTTTAAAATCAAACTCTATTAGAGCAAGTTGTGTGACTGTAATGTGTTTCTCAATCATTCTCATTCGCATTTAATGAATACCTCAACATAAGCTGTAGACATTGTTTTTTTTTTTTAAAAATAAAATAAATTATAGAAAAAACGCTAGAAAGTTATAATTAAGTTTGTATCTATATTTTTCAAACTGGTCAATATGACCAACGAAGCGTTTTTGTCCTTACAATATTATTATTCAAATAATTTCTCAAAATTCCATATATTTTTAAGCCACGTTAAATTTCATCCCTTTATCTTTCGAAAATTTAGCGACCGGACAAAACAATGAATGACAAAGAAATAAAATTCATGTCAGGACTTAGTACGGCAAGGCAAATGTAAATTAGAATTCACAATGCAATGTCCAATTGTTGCTATTGAGCCTTCTCGACTATGACGGGCATCACCCGATAATATTTTTCCCTACGATTCATCCAAGGGAAAATGCCATCTCCAGGCATCCCTATCCTCAGCGAGCTCCTTCGGGATCTATAAATCTTTTTCCTTTCTCTTAAATTCTGCGTGCCAATCTCGGTGCCATATTTTTCTTAATTGATCTTTCTTTACTTTCATTCGGGACTTCATTTACAGGGCTTGTCTTGTTGTATTGGAAAAGGTTTTTTTTTTAAAAAGTGTATGACCAATCCATCTCAACCACTTCCGAAGAACCTCTTCCTCGTTTCCCACGGCATAGCTCCATAAAAGCTGCACAGTTTCCAACATGGCGTTAAAAATATTTATTTTTAAATTACTGCCTGGTTTTATTGAGACGTTAATATACCACGCTTCCAAGGTAGACAAAATTGTCCACCTCCTACATGTGTGCAGTACTTATCTTATCTTACCGTTTTCTATGCAGAAGATAATTGCGTCCACAAACCATGAGTGATGATCTTGAGTGATGATCTGTTGGCAAGTGATGAGGCGGTCACAGGCCACGGCTATAGGGGTTCCACGTATTACTCAAGCCGCCTAGCTATTGTCTAGTTAGGTACCCATTCGGAGCTGGGTGACTCGGAGAACAAATCCTCGCTTTCGTGTGGATTCGAACTCGTGACCACCACGTCAGTACTGTTGGTATTTATCTTAAGGACGTTACTCTTTCTGATTGTATATATTTAAACTAGGGCTGTTATCGATTAAATTTAATTTAATCGTTAACTTTTGAAAACAATAAATGATACATTAATCGTAAATTTTGTTAAAGCTATAAATAAAGATGTATCACGAATTTAAAATGAGAATTTCAAGGGAAGTAATAAAACAGGCAAAGAATTTTTTTTATTTTATTTTAGTTATTTTTAAAACGTAGCAATAAAAATAAGTGAAATAACGTAATTAAGTTTAGGCACTTGGATGAAAATTTCAAATTAATTTTAAAATATAAAAGTAATACAGCTACATAGAAATTGTTCGATGATTGACAAAAACATAAAGATCATCTTTTTATCCCAAGTGGTTCAAAAGTTATGATTTTTCTAAGACCTCAATATCATTTTTTTACTATGTTTTTAAATACACTTTGTGCCCTTATAGGGCAGTTTTTAAAAGTGTCCATAACTTAAAAATCGGTTTTTAATTTAATTTAAATCTAAAAATATAATATTGTTAGGAAATATATTTAAACATAAGTAGTTCAATATAATGTCTATAAAATTAAATTTTGTTATTGTGAATTAATTAAAAATGATGTTTTTTTTAATATCAGTGTCCTTATAAAAAATGTTATTTTAAAGTTTACTCACTTGTAGTCTTTACTTTAAATGGAGAAGTTTGTAAGTAAAAAACTGTTATTTATTTTTAATAATTAATTATTTATTAATATATTGAAAATAAATTTTAAAAACATTTTCATAATTGTAATTATTTTAATCGATAAAAAAATTACCGATTAATCGAGAAATAAGTCGGTAATTTTTCGCAGCTCTTATTTAAACACAATAATGTTTTATTAATTACATTAATTTCAGTGCTTTGAAGTACGTTATTGACTTGAACAATAAATTAAATTAGGGGATATTATGATTATAATAGATCTTAATTAAGTTAAGGATATTTTCCAATATAATCAAATTCCTCGTTTTTAAAATTAAATTATATTTGAATTAGTTGTATAAGGTACAACAAAGTTGTCTACATTTTGATGTTTGTATTTTCTAACCAATGACAAAATTAACAATTAAAAAATTTAACCTAATAAAAGTTATGAGCACCAGAAGATTTCATTAATTATAGTCGCGCTATATACTCGAATGGTAAAAAATAAATTACTGATGCATTCACGTGGGATTATCAATGGAATAGTTTGTTTTGTCTCATAAATAAAATTTTAATTATTTAAAAACAAGTGATGGGAAATATAAATTAATTAATATTTTGTCTGTTTAATGTGATGATCAGTTCCTGAGATACTTGGCAGTTTATTAATTCTATCATATGTATATATTGGAGATCAAGGATATCTTTTAATGGATTATTTAATTCGACCATACACTTCTCATTGTGTTACAGTAAGTATAGAAGCCGAAATATATAACTACAGACATAGTCGTGTCTGATGAAATATGGAATGTGCATTTGGAATTGAGGTGTTTGAAAACTGAACTTCAAGTCAGTCCTGAAAATGTTAACAAAATAATATAGTGTGCTAGCATACTGAAAAATTTTTTTACAGATAAAGAAGACATTCTGGCAGTTTAATTGCAATCAAAAAGTTTAAATGCACTATCTGATCCAAATAAAAGTTCATCTCTAGGAAATTTAAACAGTTTAATAGATCAAAATATGGGACTTACAATGTTCGTGACAGTTTTAACAATTATTTTAACAGTAAAGGAGAAATCGATTTCCAATACTGTAAAATTTGACACGTACATTTCATGAAGTATTTAAGTATAAATTTATAGAATATAAAAATATTACTTGTTATAGGTTACTGGTGATTATACTTTCTAAAACTAAAGTAATAAAATATCATGGTAAATGATGAATATACGCCCATGTACTGACATTTGTACGTAATGTAATGTATGCTTGTGAATATTAAGAGAGGAAAGTATTTTGTAAAATTGTAGGGAATTTTCTAAAGCACAGTGCGCCCATTTATAAGCTTTTTTACTTAATTGAAACAAGTTTTGAAGGGAAACTATAAAGTTATTAATAAGTTATTTCAATTTTTACTATTTGTGATAGAATTACAATAAGTTATCATTGTAACATTCTAATTCTAATTACATTTATTAATAGTATAGTCATATTATTTGTACTTCGTTGCTTGCATTTTATGTTTGTCATCAAATTTCCTACAAAGATAATATTGTTATTAGTAAAATATAATGTTGCAGTTACACTTAAATGTACAGAATTTTTTTTTTAAATATTGAGAATACAGTAAGTGAATAATTAAATGTAAAGTTTTTCAATTTGAATATAGACGTTTGGGATTTCTCATTTTAAAAATTAACATCAATTAATAAAATGAACAAATGTAATTTAACCCTACAAAAGCCGAGCTCCACAAACTAATTTGCCGCTATAACTCGCCACACCAGAAACAATTTTTAACAATTTAAATGGGTTCTGATTTTGCTAGTATTATGCAAAACAGTGGCCTGAACTAGCTAAAATATTTACGGTATAGTAGGAAATAGGTCGAAATTCCATCAAATGTTCAATTTAGCTAAGGGGATGAGCGGCTGCGCTGCCACGCATATATTAAGGCGCTTAGCTGTATATAGTAACTGCAGAGCAAAATTAGTAAAATAAAAATATTTAAAAAATGGATAATGTACTGCTTTGCACCGAAGATCCCTTTAAGCTTCGCACCTGCGCATGTTTCGACCCACACCAAGCAGCAGTTTAGAATTACCACGCAACACGTTATTTTATTTTTTTTTAATTTTTTTTTTTAAAATTTGAATTATTTAATATTTTAAGAAATATTATTTGTTTAATTACTTAAGCAATGCTTCCACCTAACGCCAGTATTACACCTTGGAGTGGTAGTCTTCTTAGCATGTTGAGACATGCCTTACACAGAGGCACTTTTTGCACATAGACAGCCTGATGTTGGACTTGACCATCTTGTATGGGTTGACCTTGTATGTTACTTCAGGTTGTGCTCTGTTGTATTGAAGTTGTTTTTCCATGCAGACAATGCGGACATAATTGCAAGCTGTCGCTTCTGGAATTTCAGGCCAGTGGTTGCCTGGTGTGTGGCATTAGGGTCGTATAACTGTTAAAAGGTTATCGTCAATCTTTTCAATACAGAATTTATGGATATATCTAGTGTAAAACGTTGGATTTTTGTCAGCTGGTTCTAGTTTAGAATCACAGAGAACACATGTATTGTAGCGGGCCAACATAAAAAATTTAATGAACATACGAGTTGGCCACCGGTAATGACGGCATGAATGGTTGAGCCGCGTCAGTTGGTCATTTTTGTCACAACCGTCCATATGATGATTGTAATCCTGGACGAGCTGTGGAATCGAAAATTCTCAAGTTTTCCATCTTTGTTTCTTGTGTTTACAGCACCTATTGTTTTGGAACAATGAAATTTGAGATGAATGTATTGGCCACCGATCCTGCCATACCATACAGGATATGTTGTTCTGACATCGATAGCGACTTTCACCTTTCACAATCTTGCCCACCTTCTTCAAAGACATTGAAACAAATTTTATTTTGTACCCGTTTTATCTTCAATGAAGTTCAAATCTATTTTTGAAGCTTCAAAGGTTGCGGTTCAACTATCATCCGTGACCTTGTCACTAAGAAAATCTGTTTAATGGAGATTTAAACTTTTTACATTGATGAGTGATTTATGAAAACATGATTTTTCTTATTTATTTTATTATCAGAAACACAAATATAAAAATAACGCATATATATATATATATATATAATATGTGAAAAAATGGAATAGCTTTTAATTATTAAATGGGAACAAAAGTTGTTTGGTA
Source organism: Radix auricularia (assembly GCA_002072015.1). Taxonomy (NCBI): domain Eukaryota; kingdom Metazoa; phylum Mollusca; class Gastropoda; family Lymnaeidae; genus Radix; species Radix auricularia. Next base: position 54,078 of record MUZC01001378.1, read on the forward strand.
AAAGCGAAGTATGTCGATCGTGACGTCACGATCATGGCGGCCTTCTTTGTTGTTATAGCACGTCCTTAAAACCTTCAGTTTTTCGAAATTTCTAAAGCTATACCTTACCACAACCCTAAAACTTTGCATTTTTTTTTATAATCCTTTTAGAATTTATATAACTTTCTTTTCGAGCAACCAGTAGCGTCGTGACGTCACGGTCGACATACTTCGTTTCAGTCAGTTGTTTAAATAGTGTAACAAGTATAATGTTGAGTTAATTTTACATTATTTGAATCCCTTTTTTTAAAAATTTATATCAATAAATTAAATTGTTTCACTATTTATTATTCAATAACTTGAAAAAATATATATAATACTTTTTTAATCCTATACTTATTTGCTAAGATATTTCAACTTAAGTGCTCAGCAATACTTTTAAAATAAATATTAAATTTTAAAAAATGCGTTTGAATTATTGAGAACTGATTTTTTTACATTATTAACCACTTGAACTGGGTGTAGTTATACAATTTAGTATTTTAATAATTATTTCCTACACAATTATGTACTATTGTTGATGTAATGAAATATAAACAACATCTACACTTACATTATTAGCTTACTTACTTAGCGACATAAGTTCCTCGGCAATCTCTATCCAAAGTTTCCTCCCGACATCCCAATTCTGGTATCATTTTGATGAGTGTGTTAATGAAATAAAGTTTGTAAAATCGTAAAAAAACAAGTTTTTAACTATAAATCCTTTTTATACGAGACATAACAAATAACTGAAATAAACGCATATCATATTTTATTGTATTCGGATTAATCAATGTACGGGAGGAGAAACCTTGCAATTCATTGACATTGTGTCCCTTAGAAAGGGATCGAAGTCAAGTGGCGTGCTACTTAGATAAATTGTTAAGTAGAGCTAGTGCATAAATTACACTACCATGATTCAATTAGAGGGTTAAATATACCACACTTGTCATATTTGTTTGATAGTTTCCGTAAAGTTAAAATATGTTAAATGGGGAAAAAAAATTGTGAAAAATAGTTTATTTAACTATAAATAAATTATATATCTTACAGAATTAAATAGTACCATGTCTCCCGTCATTGCTACATAGATATTAAAAGAATGATTTTTCTTATTAAAATATTGAACATCTCTTCATGTGTCATACATTGCCTAAAGACATTAATTTATCAGTACAAGTGTTTTGTAGTACAGCACTGATATGGCAATGTGCATGAGATGTGCAGAGAATAGCGCCTATTTCTTATATGTAATTGTTGTAAATATATGGTGTATTGTTTATGAATGTGTTAATACAAATAGAGCAAAATGTGAAAGCTGTAAGTTCAATTACTCTGTATTTCTATGTTAAAACTCTAAACGTTACATAAACAAATAAAAACACGTCACACACAAAGACACACGCCTTTACTAAGTTTAAAAAAACTAAAGAGGTCTTACTAGATAGATAAACAGATAAACATATAGACAGATATATAGATGGAGCTAAGTCAGAGGCCTTCCCTGTCAGCAGCGGAGTTAAACAAGGTTGTGTACTCGCACCAACACTCTTCGCAATATTCTTCTCTGTACTTCTTCGATACGCGTTCAAGGATAGCAGTGAGGGAATCTGGTTACATACCAGAGCTGATGGAGGACTTTTCAACACTGCCCGCCTCCGAGCCAAGACCAAAACGACGGATGTCCTAATTCGAGAGCTACTATTTGCGGATGATGCGGCACTAACAGCACATACAGAATCTGGTTTGCAACAACTCGTGTCAAGCTTCTCCAATGCCTGCAAAGAATTTGGTCTGCAAATCAGCTTGAAAAAGACAAACATCATGGCCCAAGACACTCGACCTCCTCCTACCATAAATATCGATAATGAAAACTTGGAGGTTGTGGACAGCGTCACCTACTTGGGATCCAAGGTCTCCAATACACTGTCCATTGAAGAAGAAATAAACAGCAGAATTGGCAAGGCAGCCGCAACAATGGCTAAACTAAATAAGCGGGTCTGGCAAAACACCAAGCTAACGGAGAAAACCAAACTGTGCGTCTATCGAGCCTGTGTCATCAGTACACTACTATATGGGAGCGAGACATGGACCACTTATACATCACAAGAGCGTAAGCTTAACAGCTTCCATTTGAGATGCTTGCGCCGCATCCTTGGTATTAAATGGCAAGAAAAAGTGCCTAATAGTGAGGTACTAACGCGTGCCAATACCCAAAGCATGTTCTCAATTCTTAGTGAAAGACGCCTGAGGTGGCTAGGACATGTCAAAAGAATGAGCTCCGGCCGCATCCCGAAGGACCTCCTATATGGTGAACTTGCTTCAGGAAAGAGGAAAACAGGTCGCCCACGCTTGCGATTTAAAGATGTCTGTCAAAGGGACATGAAAGCAGCCAAAATACATACAAGTGACTGGGAGTGTAAGGCAGAAGACCGATCTACGTGGCGCACAGTTGTCAAAGAGGGCGTCATAGTAGCCGAGGAGCGAAGAATGGAGGAGGCTGCAGACAGAAGAGCTAGGAGAAAGGCCAAAACATTTGGAAGCACAGAACTCGTGTGTAAAAACTGTGGCAAAGACTGTCACTCAAGGATAGGACTGCACAGTCACGCGAGGAAATGCAACCCAACCCAACGGTGATGCACCATCGTCTCGCGAGACGGAAGGATGCCGGACATACAGATAGATTGATAGATAGATTGATAGATAGATAGATAGATAGATAGATAGATAGATAGATAGATAGATACATTAGATAGATAGATAGATTAGATAGATTAGATAGATTAGATTAGATAGATAGATAGATAGATAGATAGATAGATAGATAGATAGATAGATAGATAGATAGATAGATAGATAGATAGATAGATAGATAGATAGATAGATAGATAGATAGATAGATAGATAGATATATTTTTTTTCGCCAAGCAATCAAGGGCTAAAAGAGACATCAAAATATATTATAAAGGATTTTTTAAAAAAAACTTAAATTTCATACGCTTCGCACCAAAAAGCACCAGCGCTGAATGTGACTTGTACTAAAACTTGGTTCAGAGTAAACTAAAATATTGTAATATAAAACAAATTACAACAATAATTCATTTTGAACCTTTTTTTTCTCAATAATTTGAGCAAATGTCTACACAATTAAGTGTGACCTAAACATTTCATAATCTGTAATTTAAAAAAAAAAATTTAGTCTATAATCATTTTAAAAAAGAAAAGTGCGTTTAAGAATCCTAAATGCTTTAAAATATTAAATCTATAAAATTAATGCATTTCCTTTAACTTATTAGTACGGCCGTTGATTTGACATATGCAGCACCAATATATAATGTTTACGTCTTATTTCAAGTGCACGCCACTTAATTTCGATCCCTACAACTAGTGATACAATGACGTCATGTGGAAAAAGGTGTCTTAATGTTTAGGACGACGTGTGAGTAAGGGAAGATGTTGAAAGAGCAATCAAAATAGCGAGAATTTATTTATGGATGGCCCCCTAATTCAATCATATAGTGTATTTTATAAATTAATATAGAGTAAGAAATAATTATAATTGAAGCGATGTAATTGTGAGAAATATTTTCACAATTGCATGCCATATTTTTGTAAGAAGAAATAAAGAGGCCACAAACATTATATTACACAATCTAACATTAAACTGTCAGTGACATTGTTGGGAAAAACCTTGCCAAAATGTTAGAAAAAAAAACTAGATCCGAAATAAAAACCTAGACACGCTAAAAATAAACAAACATGACATCACAGAGCCTCCCACCACATCAAAACACAAGTATTTCTTATTTGAAAATAAGCATGTTTCAAATTATTTTATTTTCATTCAAGAATGTATTTCATTTTTAAAATTTGTCAATCTCAAAAATTCCCATTTTTTAGGCAAAGTCCTTAAAAATTCCCTAATTCCCATCTCTCAAAATTAGCCCCCCCCCCCCCAAAAAAAAAAATCCCACCATTACGGAAATTTCCCCCAACTTCGGAACACTGTTAAAATGTTATTTACACATTGGGAGAGGAGTGAGGGTGGAGTGGGGATGAGAAACCTTGCAATTCATTGAAATTGTGTCCCTAAAGTAGGGATCGAAATCAAGTGACGTGACACTTGATAAATTGTTTTCTAGACAAAATGAAAATCAAAAACCGTACTTGTATCCATTAGAGGATTAAATATACCACACCCGTCATATTTGTTTAATAGTTTCCTAAATCTTAAAAATAACGATTTTTATAATTTATGTTTAATTCCAACGTAAAACTTGTAAACATGAGTTTACTGAACAAAAATAAAGTCTTTATGTGACATAATGTAATAGAACCATGTCTCCCGTCAATGTTAATTATATATTAAAATAATTATTTTAAAATTATATTGAACATCTCTTAATATCACATCTATTTTCTCAAAATATTAATTTATCAGAACCGGTGTCTTGTAGTACGGCACAAACGAGAAATGGAATGTTAATGCGCATCAGATGTGCAGAGTAGAGTGCATATTTCTTTAATGTAATTGTTGTAAAGATAATTTGTATTGTTAAAGAATTGGTTGTTTCTAATACGGTAAAAACGTAAAGACTTAAGTTCTCGGTTACTGTTTATTTGAAGGAAGTGGCGTCGCTAGGGGGGTTTGGAGGGGGCGGGCCGCCCCGGGTGAAACCATCGGGGGGTGACACCAAACCATAAAATTCTATATATTCCCGTTATTTGGTACTGGAAAACACGGAGTTCTATGGATTAAATCATGACGGGTTGACACCATGAGCTACCGCCTCGGGTGACACCAACCCTAGTGACGCCTCTGTTTGAAGGTTAAAACTATAAACATTATATAAACAAACTCAAACCCTAACAAAAAACAGACGCACGCATGTAACTAAGCTTCAAAAAATAAAATATTCGGCCTTGATAGATTTATAGATATAATATTCGTTGATAAATAGATGGATATATTCATAGATAGATAGATAGATAAATAGGTATATATAAAGACATATATATATATATATAGATAGACATATATACTGGTAGACAGATAGGATAATAGACAGTGGGTAGAGTGATAGTTGGATAGATGGATAGATAGACAGACAGACAGACAGACAGACAGAAAGACGGACAGACGAACAGACAGACAGACAGACAGACATACAGATATATAGATAGATAGATTGATAGACAGATAGATAGATAGATAGATAGATAGATAGATAGATAGATAGATAGATAGATAGATAGATATATAGATATATAGATAGATAGATAGATAGATAGATAGATAGATAGATAGATAGATAGATAGATTGGATGGATGGATGGATGGATGGATGGATGGACGGATGGAAGGATGGACGGATGGATGGATGGATGGATGGATGGATGGATGGATGTATGTATGTATGGATGGATGGATGGATGGATGGATGGATGGATGGATGGATGAATGGATGGATGGATGGATGGATGGATAAATGGATGGATGGATGGGTGGATGGATGGATGGATGGATGGATGGATGGATGGATGGATGGATAGAATATATAGGTAGTTGTATAGATAAAGAGATTAAAAGATAAATAGATGAATGAAATATAATTAACTCAATTAACATTTATTCTGTTATTTGTAAAAAAAAAAAATTATTAGATGTTACAGTAAATAGCATCCAGCCACTCCTAAAATTTCATTATGTGTTAAGTCTTTAAAAATAATTAAATAACTTTATATTATTGTCATTCTTACAAGTAGTGAGACACGATCTTTAGCATTTCTTTCGACTGGTAGCTTAGTCAGCGAAATTTTTATATCACTAAAAAACCTGAAACCATTTTCAATGCATCGTTTTTTAAGGACACGTGACATTTAGTGACGTGGGCAGACAAGACCAAAACGCCCCCCTTCCGCCCCACAACTTTCCATGATGAACTTGACCATAGTTACATGCTTTGAGTAAAAGATAATAATACTAATGTGGCAGATTGAAGAACTAAACATATTTGTTAATTAAGCTTAATGTAGGTCAGGTCTAAACTAAAAGTGGACTTTAAAAAAGTAGCTTAAAACATACGTTCAGCCAAATAGATTCATGTAGTATTCTTTTGTAAATTTTATGTAGAGCGTTGCGATGGTCAACCAGTAGCGCTCATAGCTATCATACCCAGGGTCATGAGTTCACATCTCGGTGTGTACTTGACATCTGTTGGGTAAAGTAAAGGCAGCTGGGCATTGTAACAGACACTCAATGACCTCATATGACGTAGATAAAAAAGCCAGTGAAGGCGACTTTACTTGCCAAGATAGGCTATCATGTTACCAAAAAGTCATGTCACCCTACTTTACTTTTAGTTTAAATGTTACATTAACAATCATATTTTTCTATGAAATTTAAAAAAATTACTTGAAAATTTTCTTTAAATTTTTGCGAAAATATGCAGTTTTTCTTTTTAAAAAAAATGTAAAAATAAACACCATCATTGTCATTTTTGTCATCTAAAAATGCCAGGATGATAAACAAAAGATCAAAGCTTTATGGAAACAGAAGACATCATTTCATCCTATGAGTGCGAGTTAAATGATGTGTGAATTGTGGAAGAATATCGCAATGGCGATGCCCATATGTTTAGGCTCAAAGTTGGTATTGTTAGGCCGGGCTATAAGAGTCTAAGTGACCCAGCCCTCCAATGTGAATGTCATATCCTATGAGTTCACAGTCTCACAGCAATACGTAATACTAATAAATATAAACAGCTTTATACACAAATTTTAAACAAATATTTTTCATACTGGAATTATTATCATTTAAGTTGAACTCTTCCTGGGCTTTAAAGTAATCAGCAATGGATTAAAATTTAACAACAAATACTAAAAGTTGATGATACAATAAAGGAAAATAATCAGTGATACTGTCAGTAAAATGTTCATTTCACTTATTTCCCTCTAGATCCAATAATTTTTATGTATATCAGATTTAAAATATATTATACACTTGAGGAAATCGGTTAAAATAGCCCAAAAATGCCTAAATTTATTTTGATCCTCTAATTTTAGAGATCATATGACACCACAAGACACACAGCTAAAACTTAAAGTTATTACCCTGAATTGTTTTGTGACTGCTGAACTGTACATAGACCAATGTATAGTATGTAATTTATAAATGCAACAGTGGTACGAAATGGACCAGGATGGAAATTATACAATGATATACAATTCAAAAATACTTAATTCAATGTTATTTATACAAATTAAATGACCGAAGCTAGATAAAACTTGTTAAAATTGTGTGTATTAAAAAACAAATTAACAAATTGTGTTACTTTAACTGTCACTCAAAGATATGACTGCTCAGGCACACGATGAAATGCAACTCAACCCAACGGTTATTTATAAACTTCTCAAGAGACGAAAGTAAACCGATATATAGAATGTAATCATAACGAATTTCAAAATCAACGTTGAAACAAAGTTTGAATATTTACAGTATCTGATTCGGAAATTGCCCCTTTATCTCAAGTAGCTGAGGGACCTATCAAGTCTACATCCAGCCCTGTTGATATTACAAATGGCAGAGTATGTTTGTATGTTTGTATGTTAGTGTACAGTTTATATCATCATTGAGATAAGCACTGAATGTGTTAGTTTTATATTACTAACTAGGAAGATACAAGTAATGACTGGGTACAGTTTATATCATTAGCTAAATTCATATAAGCACTGATTGTTTTAGTCTCATATTACCAAATATGTAGAAGATATAAGTACTGGCAAAATTCAGTTTATATTATCAATATGTTTTATGAAAGTCTTTGAATTTACGATTTATAATTTTGATTTATTTATAGGAATTACACAAGATATAAAGCAACATATAGATCCACATTAGGTAAACAAGTTGTTTTCATCTTTGTAATCTTTATTTTTATTTTATTGTACATTTTTTTAATAAAAATAAAATTAGTTAAAATGAAATTTAGCATTTCCATCACAAAAATCCATTAAACCACAATAGTTCAACATCGTGTAACCACAGTAGCTTCGATTGTTATAGCTAAAATCAAAAGGTAGTGTGTTACGTTAACCATATAATTCATTGTGTTACTTTAACCATATTATTTCAGTTTGTTTCTTTTAACAAGAATAGTATTCCACAAAAACAGCTGCACATATTTTTTTCTTTGAATAAAGTGTTCCTTTTTTAAAAACATAATAATGTATTTCTATCAGTATCATTAGCATGTGGATCTATTTTTTTTTTCTGTGGAAGCCCTTTACAATTATCAAAATGCCATGCATTACCTTCTAATAATCTCCACTAAACTCAATATTTATCTGATATAAAAAGATGAATGGTTTTTACTAATACAATTCTACACCGTTGGACCCAGGGTGCTGAAATTTTGCATGGGACCCCAGTTTGACCCGGAAAAGGTCACAGGCTATGTTTAAATCCCAGATGGCCAACCCTAGGGTAAAGGGGCCCATTATTTTTCTTTTTTCCTTAGATGATCCATATATAAAAAAAAACTAAATTCACTAGTTCTCCTTTTTTCCGTGTAGGTAAGAACATGAAAATTTGGGTAGTTGTTCAGTACACTTTCACGGTGGTAATATGAGAAAACAATACTTATTTTTTCACTTACTGGGGATGGGGGACCCCAATTTGGTTTTTTTCCTATTTAAAAATTTACTCATCCCTAATCCTCCGGCTTTCCGTGTAGGTACAAGTATTAAACTCTGGTAAATTGTTGAGTAGCCACTCGCTCAACCACAAGCAAAATTATTAATCTAACACGTTTTTGGTAAAAGATGTAAAATGGACATAAGTTTTAAAAAAATATGTTGCAAAGTTTAATACATAGCTCATTTCCATACCACTGTAGTATTTATAAATGAAAATGATATTAGAAATATGAAATACTTACACACTTCAGTTTTCATAAAGCGATTCAGGGTAAACACTTTAAATTTTTTGCTGAATATCTAGCCGTGTATTATCATTTCTAAAACTTGAGCTTAAATATATAATTATTCCCTTTTCGCTCATTTTAACTTACTAATTAAAGTATAAGATGTAACTTACAACATATTAAGAAAATGGGCATAGAGAAAAACATGCGCTGAATATGTTTTTCTGAAACAATCTCAAATGTTTTTCCTTCTTCTCATCCCCAAAAAATAATTACTAAGTAAAATGTTAGAGAGAGTTACATCTAAATTTTTTTTAGCGTGATTACGTTCTAAAAAAACATTTCCTACAACAAATACATACATCTGTAGTTCATTGTTAAAAATCAACAATATTTGTATATTTGTTTTTTTCTTATAATCAAATGTTATTAAAAAATTAAGCTCTGCCCATACGTTTGACAATAAAACTAAACTCTAATGTATTAGAATGTCATTAATATAATTACTGCTGACATTATTTTGTGTGTGCTAAAAAATAGTTGGGCAATTTTTTTATATTTTTGGCACGTTTAAAAAAAAATCTCTATTACACTTAAACTATTTTTCAAACAGTTTAAATAAAGATACCGACACAAATATGTATATATTTACATATATACATATAATTATTTCTCATTTAATCGGTCATAATTTTTAACAATTAATACATCAATCTCTTTTTAATGTCCTGGAAGTCAAAAGGTAAAATGTCCCGCCGATAAATATAAACTAAAGGTAATTTCGGGACGAGTTTGCCTACATTTTGGTTTTAAACTACCTACTGACGTGAGTGTTCAAAGTGATGTAAGGGTTACGTGAAGTTATGTGTCCCTTGAAAGAAATCGTTTGCCTACCAAGTAATGTTCTCTGAAAGTCTAAGCTTCCTGGTTCTATGTGCAAAAATTTAATTAAAAAAAATAATAATAATAAAAACCAAACAATAAAACATCAACTCGTATGCTAAGTTGCATAACGTCCATTTTATGTGGATTATATTGCAACTTTTGCTGTGCGGTGATTCTAAACTCCTGTGTTGCGTCGGCTAAATATCTGCGCTGCTGCTTAAAAAGAACATTGTCTCCTTGCTCTAACACTTCGCTTACATATCATCTGCAAGCCAAACATTCACTACAGTATCATAAACTTCAGCTAACGATATAAATCCATGTGAACGCCTGTTCAGATCGTTTGCTTATATTGTTTGTTTGGCTTCTTGGTTAAAAGATGGCATATAAAGAAGACATTCCAATGGTTTTCTTTTCGATTTAGAACAAGAACAGTTAATAAAAGTTACTAATAATACCACATTTTTAATGTTTGGTTTTAATCGACATGAACGATTTCATTAATTTTTCAAAAGTTAACGATAAAATTCATATATATATGTATATATAAAATTAGCTTACTATTAAGGATTCCCATTTGTACCACAACCATGTATAATACCAATCAAGATCCGGGTTCTGATCAAATCTTGTGGTCCCCCATATGATTTGATATCTCTTTCAGATAAAGACCCCAATATTATCCCATATGTATAATGCTATCCCATTCTTAAATAAAATTCCATTCAATTGGAAAAAAAAATTGAATGGGATCACATAGCTTAATAGAATTCCATTGTTTAATATGATCCTGCTGTTACAACGAATAGTCTAGCAGTAATTGATGTCACATTATCCATGCGAACCATATTTACTATAGTCCATTGGTAAACTGTTTCCAATTGCTTGGATACATTCCAATAGGATCTCTCTCAGATCAGCGTTACTATCCATTTAATTTAATGAGAGATATGACTAAGTAAGGTAATAATTATAAAAGTGAGAAATACTAAAATATCAAAACTATTTTTTTAACTTATCATGTTAACTACTCTTATAAGTATACGTTTTAAAAAGTTAATAAAGAGAAACATATTTAGTTAAATTATTTTTAAAATGTTTATTATAATCAAACTTTTGATGATAAACACACAAACTTTTTATGTTTCTGAAAATCGTCAATGTCTTGTTGCATAAATGGATCCCCTATTTGTTTGAATTATTTTATCATAATTTGATGCCAAATTTTTTTTTGCGATTACACATCCATAAAGTATGGTATTGTCTAATTGGAATCCAATTCATGAAATAAATACATTTCTCTTGAAAAAAAATACTATAATCTAATTTTAAAGCATCACATATTTCAGTGCTATATGTTTCATAATAGCAACTTGTTTCTAGTAGAACCCATTTTCCTCGATCCCATTGCATATATTACATTTAAATATATCTCCTAACAATATAATATTTCTCTTTTTAACTACTAAAGCTTTGTAAGGGCAAAAAATGTGAAAGAAAAAACATAGTGAAAAAAGTGATTATGAGGTCTTAGAAAAAATCATAACTTTCTAACCAACTTGGATAAAAAGATGATCTTTATGTTTTTATTTATCATCAATCAATTTCTATACATCTGTAACACTTATACAGTTTTAAAATTAATTTTAAATTTCCATCTAAATGCCTAAACTTAACTGCGTTATTTTATTAATACCTATGTTTAAATTTTTTTACTGAGTTTTGTTTATTTTTATAGATAAATATGAAGTGTAACTAAAACTTGTAATAAATTAATTACAAATCCTGATCATTAAAAAATGGTTTTTTTTATAAAAAATAAGTGTAATTTTAATAAGTTTTCAAATATTATTTTATGGACACTTATGTAGCATGCCTTGAAAAAACTTTTGAGAAATGCATAACTTTTATTTCATTTTCTGTGTGGATTTCAATAAACAACATTTTGAAGTTTACATTATATTTTTAATATCTCAAAGACAGAGGAAATAACTAAATTAAAAATGACAATTGCTTGTTTTTGTTACTTCCCCTCAAATTTTCTGTGTAATGACGTTATACATCTTCATTTTTAGCTTTATTAAAAAATATTCATTAATTAAGCTGTAATTGTTTAAAATTTAACAAAAAAATTTAAATTAATCAATAATAGCGCTAATATATATGCACACATATATACATTGTGATATGGTAAATGTCTTAATTTTCGGGTACATAAGAAGCGAAAAGAGACCATTGAGTTTTCACTAAAAAATTATCATGCATAATTAACTCTGCATTTTAGAAAAAAATTAGAGTAATGGTTTCTAAGTAATCAATTTTAAATTTCTTCTTGTACATTTGTGTTTGAAAAAGCCAAGGTTTATAATCTTTTGCTGATTATTTTTCTTTCAATATTCAAAACAAAAGCACATTTTGTAAAAATCTATTTTAAAAAAACAAACATCTATTTTAAAAAAAAATTATATAACATATGCTAAAACGTTAACTAAAAATCTGTCTAGCCTGTGATGTTTGAAGTTTGTGTGTTTCAAGATGAACACAGTGTGCCTAAAAATTAATTTGATTCCATATAAAATTGAATACCAGCAAAAGGTGTTAGTCTAGAAAGTATTGTGTTTTTGTTCCTGGTGTCGATACTCAACAAATGACACGTGTTATTCGATTTCACCCAGTTGAATGACGTGCACCGACATGTACTCCTCAGCTTCAAACATTGCTGGACACACATCATTGGTGAGGACACATTCACAGCAACAGCAGGGATCATGTTCAGCATTAAGTCTTGTTGTCTCGAGAAAGACACGCCTGATAGCAATTGCTGACTCACCATCACTTCGATTTCAAGAACATTAAAGAAATCCATGGTGTATCTGAGTTAAAAAATCAATAGTCTACACATTTCTAAGTGATTTTTTACATCATGTCAATATAAAAGTTTACAAAAAATAATTTAACTGCTTAAACACTTTTCGAACAAGTACACAAAATAGATAAAAGATTATCTCATTAAAAGTATTAATAACTGAATATAATGAGCACGAAATACACTATTTATAGAATGTATTGCTTCCTTTTTACATCATTTTTATTAACGTGTGACAGACCGGCTGTGAGACCAACAGAGAGACCTTGCAGAAAAAACGTTGGATCAATTTTTACCCACGTTGTCATAAGCTAGCGTGCTCAAAATTTGCAGGCAGACGGACTCATGCCAATGATAAAAATAATGTATCAAAATTTCAGATCGATTGAATGGACAGTAATTGAATAATTGAATTTTTAAATTATTTTATTTTTCTCTTTATTTCATGTCAATTTTTTAGATAGCGTGTTTTGGTGCGTATTATGTTCAGCAACCTTTCATGTCGCGCAATAAGGTGCGCATTACATTGACATTTCTTTTTAAAAATGTATTCACGATCAATGCGCATTATATAAAACACGTTTTACGAGACATAACTAGAATTTTGTATTTTCGGATTGTTTTGCTGTTCATATTAGAATATTGAACATCCTTAATCTTTTAGATTTAGTTAGGTCTCGTATAAAAAGGGCTTATAGTAAAAAAACTTGTTTTTTTTTTTTTTACGAGTTTTTTTTTAAATTTAAATATTATTTGAGAAGTGTCATATGATGGAAGCAGTGGAAAGATAGGTTTTTCTATCCATTAGATGTTATGGATTTTACTGCATTCCCAAATTGATAACAATCAATTACTGTTTGATACGTGTAAAGTGTTATCTTTTAGATATCATAAATAATGATTGTATTTTGTAAATAATTAACGTACTTACAGGAACGAACATCATACAGAAAAGTACTCAAAATTTAAAAACTGTTTTAAAAAAATATTTCATTAAAATAAGTTAATAATTTTCGAAGGGTAATAATTTATTTATATTTGAAACGGAATTAAAACTTATATCTATAAAGAAAAATCTTTTTAAAAATCATCTTTTTATTTTTTAAAATTATTATTTATTTATATATTTATTTATTTATTTTTGTTGCTTTTTTCCAACGGAATAATTATGACTTCTTTAAATTCCCAAATAAAAAAGAAAGTGCCTTATAGAATAAAAATAACCTGATCAGTCGTAGATAGCGTCCAGTGACGGGTGTGGTACAGTTCCAAGTAAATGTCCCCTTGCCAACAGGGTCAGTCCTATTAAAGCATACATGTCCTGAGATATTGACGAAATTTGACAACTGTCTGGGGTCAGTTGAGAAAGCGTCAATTTGAAAGTCATGCAGCCAATTGGCACCTTTTAGTGTGTCATCTCTGAAATATTCGTGGATGGCAACATTAGAGCTAAATATAGAACATTCATAGAACGATATTTGAGGTCACCGATAAAGTTTCGTGTCCTGTTAAAAGAAATTCTTAAAATTCCTTGGATCAATTGAGAGGCTGTTTATCTGAAAGTCATTTAGCCGTTTGGCAATTTGTACCGAATCGTATCTAAAATATTTTAGGTGACGAAAGTAATGCTAATATAAATAAGTCATTAAAGGATATTTTAGTAAATAGTTAATAGTATGTAAATCACAAAGAAAAAATAAATGTTGCACATTTTGAGGCAGTTCGATATCTCCTTAAATGCCTATCCGACTGATATATTTTTGTGACCATTTATTGATTTAATTCATTAAAAAAACAATACAGTTTAAAAAGAGATTTTATTATGAGTCTAAAATATTGTTTGTTGCTGTTATTATTTTATGAATATATCATAAATATATGGCAAATATGTGTATTACTTAAAGCACAAAAACATCCCTTATTTTGCATTTACTTACCTGCTTGTTAAAACAATTTGTTCTATAACGTATTGGCCCTTGAGATCTACCATCCACCATGCCGGGTCATCTGATAAAGTTTCTGCAGCAAGAAATGTCCCGTTGACCCAAGTGATTTTATTACCGTCATTTCCCCTACTAGCAAGTCGGTTTTGACGCGTAGAACTTTGCCAGGCTGGCTTATAGAGAGCAGCGTTATACAGTGAAGAAATTATATGAAATTGTATTGACACGTAGACAGTAAAATATGGTAGACCACGTGAGGATTTCATGGCTCTTATGAGGCAACTAATGCACTTTTTATGTAAACCTGGTCCACAAAGCGTAAAATCTGAAGGAAGAAGAGAAAGGTAACACCACCAATGTCTTGGCTTGAATTCCGAAAAACTATAATACAGCACCTGACAGAAGGAACAAATATAACATCAATTCCCTTCATATACTCTAGCAAGTATATATATTTAAAGCATTGTTATTTAATCAAACCATCAGTGTTATTTTGATATCTAAAAGCTTTAATAAAGATAGATTCATTGATTATTATTCGTTGTACAACTAACTCATCTGCTTAACTCTTAAATGGAATAATACATTTTTTTAAAATGTTTAAACATTCACATATTTTTCTTGTTTTGTATCGATTGAAATTTCTTTTCGATAGCTTTGAGCCTTTACTTTGACATCGCAAATCATTTCCTGAACATGGGATATATACAAAGAGAAGAAAGGGGCAACTTTCTTTGTGTGCCTTTATCTGAATAATAAGACATTTCATATGTAAAGTCTATGAATTACTTTACCGAATATAGTATTTTAGTCAACTTTCCATGCTTGAGTTTTAACGTTAGATCTTATTCTATATGCTTTAATTCCTTTACAGATTCGTTATATATAAATATTTATTTTGCTATAGCTATACTAAGGGTTGTAGGGCACCTATGGCTTCAATTTGTTTTCAAAAGCCCAAGTAACTTATCCTTGTTTGATTAATACCAAATATTAAACTTCCTGAAATGCACTTCAAGCATTTTATAATGATAAATCCTCAAATCCTCATTTTACACCATTCATTTTATTTATTAAAAAAAGGGCTTTTTTAACAGGTACGAACTATTGAACAAAATTTAAATATGAAGTAATAAAACAAACTAAAATGAGTATTTAAACGCAATTCCAATTATAGTGAAGGTCGATTTAAATATTTAATTCTGAAAGTAAACACATTATGACGTCACATATCCTCAAGCCAAATCAAACCAAGAGATTGTGTCAATATAATGCGCACCATGCAACAATCTATCATAAGCATTCACAAGGCGGGAAAACCCCAAAACTCTTACTCTAGATGAAATTAACGGTAATTTAAATAAAGATCAATAATTTTGAAACAAAAAAAATAATTTCTAAAATTGCTGGAGTCAAAAAAAAGTTGTTGTTTTTTAAAGTCATCTTCAAAATTGTTTCAAATATTATTGTTTATTATTTGACATTTATTTCAACCTAATTGATATTATGATTGGCGAGAAATTGACTTAACTAATATTTTACGGGATTTTCGTACTTTTAAGGATATCCAGTTAATTTCGGTATTTTTTATGGCCTTTTCTAATCCTTGAAACCAAACCCTCTATCAGGTATGGGTTAGGAGGGGTTGCATGTGCAAGGTAAAAAGACATTTCAAGTATATAAATGTAATATATGTCATGGAAAATTGGCGTTAATAAGCTTAAAAAATAATGAAATAGCTCTACCGATAATGAAGCCTGTGAGTTTTTGGGCTATGATATTGTGTGTGTTTTTTTTTTCTTTTTTTTGTTCAAGCTTAATAAAACACATGTTTAGCCTTCTGTATCACATAAGACATTTAAACCAGTGCTTCCCCAAGTGGTTCATTGCGTTCATTCCAGTCCGCGGGCGATTAGCTGTCAGTCCCCAGAAGATAACAAGAAAGTCAATACAAACCTGATTTTAACCCTCCATTTCCAATCGTTACTACTAACCATATAAATCTAAATCTGCACAAATGAAAGTTAGTTCTATCTATTGACAAGGAACTATGCTAAATCTTTTTAATTTATATCAATTATTTAAATAAAAACATCTCAACACTTTAATAAATAAAAGATAGCAAAATTGCTAGAGTGACTAGAATTATTTTTTTTCTAATTTTATTAACACTAATAAACAGGATCTGAAATATTCAGGGAAGTTCACGTTTAAGTTGTTGGCAAATTTCAGAGAGAACATTTATATTTTATTTTGTGTACGTATGGCCATGACTTGTCAACATTCTGGATTTTTTAAAAATATAAACGAACTAGATGCAGAATTCAAACTAATCCACTGTTTTATTCACCGCGAAAGTATAACCATCAAGCAAATATCAATAATACTAAACAACATGCTCTGTAAATATAAGCTCGAATGCTTTAAATTCAGATATATTTGCTGCATTGTGTGACGCAATGGATGATGCACTTCTCTTACTGCAGGCTGATGTGTGTTGTTTGTTTCGGTGAGAAAAAAAAATGTCAAGTGTATCTTGAATAGCAAGAGAGCTCGATATATTTATACAGGAAACAAGTCAAGTTTAGACATAAAACTATTGCACATATAAATTTGAAATGTCAGTTGATTTAATTGGCTTATATCTGTGTTATTTTAATGAGCTTAACATCTCTGTAGAGGGATCGGTGACTTTATACTTTACAGAAGACACAATTCATGGACGGAAAAGAAAGCTGGCAGCATAGAAGAGTCGAGTTTTAGCAGATAGTTTCAAAATATTTTACAGTAAGGTTTTACCAGCGGTAGCGCATGTAAGAGACTGATGTTTGATCCCTATAATAGATTCATCATTCAGTATCTAAAAAAATCATCAACCATTTCGTGTTTTTTTTTAAACACAAGCTAACCCCCAAGAAGTTTTTTTCATCGAATGTTGATTTATATGTAAGTTTGGTGTAGTTAAATAGCTGGAGTTAGGTGCGGATGTAGGATTTAAAATGAATTTTGTAACTCTGACAACTCTGCATCCTGTTATATTCACTTGGTTGCAGAATATCCGTACATGCTAAAATTCTCTAAAGGCTTAACATCCATTCTCTCATCTTACTAATGCTAAACAAGGTTTTAAAAACTAAGAATTATTTAGACTGGTTACAGGAACAGTCTGAAAATTGTTCTCAATGGAATGTAGCTATTTCATCAATCCAGTATCAATCAGTCCGATGCTACTTGGCAGACTTGTAATTTCATTGTTGTCAAGTTGGAGTGAATGGAGAACCGTCGAAAGTTGTAAAATACAATCAGGAATAGTATCTAAGTTTCCGTATGATAAATCTTCCAAATGCTCTCTTGAATATTCCGTATCAGATGCAGCTGAAGAATAGGAACTGTATTCATAAAAGGCTGCCATTTCCTATAGTTCTAGATCTCTAAAATTTGAAGGAATTCATAAATTTAACCTTTGCCTGCGGTTTTGATCCTTTGCTATGACACCATTTTGAAGTCCCATGTCTGAGTAAAAGAATCTAGAAAACCACACCAATGGGAATGTCTGAGAAAAGAAATCCAGAAAACCACACCAATGGAGATGTCTGAGAAAAAGAATCTAGAAAACCACACAAATGGGAATGTCTGAGAAAAAGAATCTAGAAAACCACACCAATGGAATGTCTGAGAAAAAGAATCTAGAAAACCACACCAATGGGAATGTCTGAGAAAAAGAATCTAGAAAACAACACCAATAGGAATGTCTGAGAAAGATTAATCTCCATAGCGGACCAAAAATTAAGAGATACAAGATGACATTTTTTGGTCATGTGCTGTGACAAAATCATACTTAAAGGTACTGTAGAAGAAGGTCGGCTAAGATGTCGGTTGTGAAAAACAGTTGGTTTGTCAACACAGAAAACTGGACAGGGCTGTGGTGGAATGAATTACTGGCCGCCGCTCAAGATTGACGACATTCATCTCTGTTGATGTCTACATATGCTTCTCCCTCCCCCAACGACCACAACAGTAACGGGAGTTACGATAATGCTGATCGTAACTATCCATCAAGCTTGAAACAACGACGGCAATCGATTTTCCTTGTGTCATTTTATATTGTTTTTATATTGTAATCACAATATTGTTTAGTTTTACATAACAAATGCGATTTCTCTTCTAAATTTTATTTTCTAAATTTTCCAGTCTCACATTTTATAATTTAATCAATGAATGTTCATTTTAAAACTTTCTAAATATAAACAAATTTATGTTAAAGGATTGATAAAGATTATAGATTATATCTATAATGCATATTTTGACCCAAATGTGTAAACTTCAGTTTTTCCCAAAAGCCAATCAAAATTGTGTCTTGACCTACACAATAGGAATATACTATCACTAAAGTTATATGAGAAGGAAATATTCTAAAATAACTAAGAGAAATTAAAAATCTTAAAACTTTTCAATAATCGTAACTTCATCTATATTTCTCGATCCCAGCCGAAATCATTAACGAAGCTAAAAAAATATCTTTGTTTATTTTACCCGTTGCCTGTTTGTCGTCGTTTAACCTTCGTACCCCTATCATTACTTGGTGCAATAACCTGTAAAGAACGCCATCGTAATATTGAATGATTTTAAAACTTAAAATAATTTACACAACTATACACAATCTCTGTAACTATATACATTAGTCAACTAATAATTGTCTTTAAAAATAATATCACAATCACTGACATATCAACATACCGCTGAAATCTCCACTAATATACCAGAATGACAACAAGTCTCAACTCTGCTTCTTAGCGTCGTCTTCGTCTCTCCGCCTCTCTAACGTCTAGCTCAACCCACATTTTATAAAGTCAGCCTCTCGCTCACTTATTTATATCTTATCGAGTCAACATAGTGATTTTTATACCATGTATAACGTTTATTAACGGAGTGGTAACCACGCATATTTGAAAAATGTGTATAAATTGATTTATGTTACGATCTAACTTTACTATGTCTTGCTGTACGTTATTCATATCTAAAGAAATTAGGTTTTAATGAGCTTTATGGGAATATAATTGGATCAGCAATTGTTTATAAATGAAATTGATATAATGTTTCGCTGATTGTAGATCTTAATTGGCAGCCTATACAAAATATATGGTCTCAATTTTATGTGTTCTTTTAAAACTGTTTTAATCAAGCAATTGACAGACTTTTTAAATATATAATTTAAGCACGATTCTGATCACTGCTTTTCCAATGCTGGCAAACATTTTTTTTTAATTCTTGGACTCACTTATTAATGAAATCATTATGTTCAGTTATGAGCTAGGAACTTTTACTTTTCTAACCACAAGATAATTTTTCCATCATAAACTTCATCAATCGTTTCACAAAAAAACTGAAAAGAATCAACAAAAATAATGGACAAAGTGGCTTATTTTGTGAATTTAAATCTTGGTAAATACAAAATTAACCATTAAAGAACAAGTGTTCAATGATGCCGAATTTCTTTTTTTTCAAGTCGGAAGTATTCAGATATTCGATAAAAAATAATATATGATTGATAGTGGACAGCACGGAGAGGACAATACAGTTTCAATGAAGGCAGTTTTCTGGACCCGATGCATTTCTTGCAAAGTAATTTCGAGCTTCCGAGGAAATCTTCGGGGAAAAGAGTAAATAAATCCTGTCATTTAAAACTCAAACAAATGTTAGTGTTTTCCCAAACAT
Organism: Radix auricularia; assembly: GCA_002072015.1. Lineage (NCBI taxonomy): Eukaryota > Metazoa > Mollusca > Gastropoda > Lymnaeidae > Radix > Radix auricularia. Next base: position 74,432 of record MUZC01001378.1, read on the forward strand.
GTGTTAACTTTTTGTTAAATATAAAAAATAAATTTATCGGAGGAGATACAATTTTTGCAATTTGAAGCATATGATTTTATTTTTACTCTAATTTTAGTGACGTGAAAATAAATGTGATACGTGGCAATGGACTTCAAAAAATTTAAAAAAAAAATAAATAAATAAATAAAAACCATCCCTGTTAAACATGCTTCATATTTAACTCATAGCTCCTGGGAGTTAAAACATAATTATTTGGTTTGACATCATAAATAATTAACATCAAATGAACACAATATAATTGGACATTTTTTTATTTCTACCATTTCTCACTGTATCAAGCCTAACTTTTGCGTTTTCGAAAAAAATTAAATCTTTTGATAAAGTATCGAGTTACTGCGCCTGGCTGACAACTGTTGCTGTTTTGACAATGTTCTGAAGAAAATCAATAGCATCATTGACTTTTTCGAGATTTCCCTCTGTTATTTGAGTCTGTGTCACGGGAAAACAAAACACAAAATTATACATTTCTAACAATTTAAATTATTCATTAAATATTATACAACTTTAGAGGATTGAAAAGAGCTAAAAGTTTAATGTGAAAACTAAATGTTTAATGAATATAAGTTAAATAATTTCACTGTTCACAATAGAAACCTTAGCTAAATTTACTTTGTTATCTGTCACGCCAGCTGCTGATGCCGCAGATGATTCATCTCTTCCAAGAAGCCCAACGCCTGTCTTCAATACGGGAACTATCCAACCTTTGTTTCTACCCCACCAAGATCTCCGCACTCTCTGCCCAACGTTACGTCTAGTGCTTTGGAAAAACTATGAGGGAAAGTAGAGATTACAATAGGAATCTTTAATCGATTTTTTAACATTATTTTTAAACAATGTTTAGGTTACTTACCTCCTTTAAAGTATCCACTGAGTTATCAATCTTAGTATCCACTTCCTTGATAAGCTGCTCCAAATTATCTGGCTTATCCTCGCCTACTGCTGAGAAGTCTCCAAGACAAACAATCAATAAAACTGACAGCGCCGTGACCCAAATCGCCATTTTTTTATTGAAATGGCTGAACAGTGTTTGAACGATTCTTGAAAGAAAGTCACTGTAAAAATTAACAAAAATTGTCGTGTATGTACTGTGATAAAATGTGGTTGAAAAAAATATGTGTAGGTCCATTTATATGTATATATATATTAGGGCCGTTATCGATTAAATTAAATTTTATCTTTACCTTTTGAAAATTACTGATTAATTAATCGATCATTTTTTTAAAGCTAAAATAAGATGTATGACATCATTAAACTGAAAATTCTAAGGTAAGTAATAACATCATGCAATTGAATTATTTTTTTTAAAAAATAGTTAGCAATAAAAGTTAGTTAAATAACGCATTAAAGTTTAGGCACTAAGATGAAAATTTCAAATAAATTTTAAAAATATAAAAGTAATACAGCTGCATAGCAAATTGTTTGATGATTAAAACAAAAACATAAAAATCATCTTTTATCTCAAGTGGCTCAAAACTTCTGATTTTTTTCTTAAGACCTCATAATCACTTTTTCTGTTATGTTGTTTTCCTTCACGAGTTGTGCCCTTTTGAGGCATTTTTAAAAATGGGAATAGCTGAAGTATTTAATGTAATTTATTTTCAAAATATGACACTTCTAGAAGATAAATTTAATTCAAGCACTTCAAAATAATGTCAATGAATTTAAATTTAATTATTTTTAATTAATTAAAAACAGTGTTGTTTTTTTATATTATTGTCCGTATCAAACGGTTTTTTTAAAGCTTACACTTCTAGAGTCCGTTTTTTAAAATGGAGTAGTTTGTACGTAAGCAAAAACCAAACTATTTTTAATTATTAATTATTTATTAATAGGTCAAAAAAAAATTTTTAACTTTAAATTTAAATTTAATAATTTACTATAGAAAAAATAACCACACATTTAATGAAACAGTCGTTAATTTAGATTAAAGTGAAAAGTCTAAAGGAAAGCATCATGCTTTTTTCTTCTTTTTTTTTGTTATTGCTCCCGTCTCATAGAAAAAAAACTATCTGGTTAATTTATAACTTCTATCAACTGTTTTACAGTGTTTCTCAGCGATAATGATCCTGCGATCTGGGCTATTATATTTTTTATTAATTATTTTTTTATAATTTTTAAAAAATGTTATAAATATTTTCTGAAATTTTAATTAAATTGAATTGAATATTTATCCATTAATATTATTTTAATCGATATTTTAATCGACAATTCTTAACCAT
>MUZC01001379.1:0-49117 GCA_002072015.1 Radix auricularia
GGTGTCACCCAGTGTGGTAGCTCAAGGTGTCACCCAGTGTGGTAGCTCATGGTGTCACTAAGTGTGGTAGCTCATGGTGTCACCCAGTGCGGTAGCTCATACTCATGGTGTGCCCCCTCCCCCCACTCACGACATTCCCCTAGACCTCAGAGTCTACCAGCGCCAAATAACAGAAAAATACAGAATATCACATTTTTGTGTCACCCCCTTTGTGTTGGTGTCACCCGGTGTGGTCCACACCTTCCCAGAGACGCCTCTGCATCTAAATGAGGAAAAAAATAATGTTCGAGAGGGAAATTCGTAATCTCTCTACACTTCCTGTTCTACAATCACCCTCTGTAGTTACTCTGTACATATTTTATCCGGATGCTGTGTGTGCTGTTTGTAATGTTAGGTGTGGTTTTCTGACTTTTTTTGAGTTTACACGGGCCGGCATATGTCAAACTGTTAGTACAATGTACAGAAAATAAACATAACAAGAAACGGGACTGATATTGTCAGTACTGGTCAATTGTATTTCCTCGAGAGTTTCGGTTCGTTTCCTGATGTAATGCACATAGACTTGTGAATATTTAGTTTATTCAGAATTTCTAGAATATAAACAAACTGCGACTAGTGTAGTAAGGAAAAAGTGTTGTAGCGATAGGGATGAAGGTGGAGAATTATGATTAGGCGCCTAGCGAAATAAATTGGTATCTAATTTACTCCAAACAGCCTTCAGTAAGCATGGGTTATAACTCTTATGTGTTAAATGTCTGGTTTCAGTCCAGTTGGCAACACTTAGAAACAAGCATTGACATTCACTGAGTGTTCTTTCCATGTGCAAAATAAATAACTTTAAATATGTGTGTTTAATAAAGATATATTGAATTTAGCATTCGACACGGTGGTCGAGTGGCAGCGCGCTCGACTTGCGTACCGACGGTCACGGGTTCGAATCCAAGCGAAGGCAATGTTTTGTACCCGGGGTCTAGGGCGTCCCTGAGTCACCCAGCTCCGAATGGGTACCTAACACCTATAGCTGGGCGGCAGGGTAATGGGTGAAACCCTCATAGCCGTGGCCTGTGACCGCTGCATCACTTGCCAACAGATCATCCGTCATGGTCTGTGGACGCAATAGAAGGAGAGTCTGTATATCTAAGCTAAAGAGATAAGATCTTAGAATTACACAATGAAAAAAGGAAAATTTAATTATAACTCAACATAACAATAACTTCGACACTCCTAGGGTTACAAGATACTTTGACAATTTATTCTCTTGGTTCAAATGAGATGAGTTTAATATTACAATTACAAGTATTGGTGACGTATTGTGATCAACTCTCAGCCAATGTAATAGTTGTTTCATAGAAATCCTTGAATATTTTAAACAATATGTTATGTTAATTTTTGGTGACATGGCTTAAAACGGGAGTGGTGGATGTTACGTCCAGTCTTTTCTCGTACAGGGAGTCGCCTAATTTACATTCCGCCCCGGATGACACTAGCATTGGATTGGGAGTTAATTTAAATTGAATTCAGAATAAAGATTAAATAATGCTCGAGTAAAAATACATATGACTGAGTTAATTACGTTTGGTCCTTAGTAAAGATTCAATCCTTTAGAATGATGAAGATCTGCTGAAAATTTGTATTTGTGTTTGAAAAACTGAATTTCTTGAGATCGATAATATTGGCATATCAATCACTAATATTGGCATAGCATCAATAATGTTGTCAAAGCAATTAACAATATTGACATATTAAATATCACCCTATATTCCTTGTCAATTAATGTTTCGTTGGGAGTTGAGACAAACTATGACCAAATAATTTGAAACATAAGAAACAGCTAACAGTCTAGAAAGATAAGAAACAGCTAACAGGCTAGAAAGATTTTTAAAAAAGCTAACAGTCTAAAAAGATAAGAAACAGCTAATAGTCTAGAAAGATAAGAAACAGCTAATAGGCTAGAAAGATAAGAAACAGCTAACAGGCTAGAAAGATAAGAAACAGCTAACAGGCTAGAAAGATAAGAAACAGCTAACAGTCTAGAAAGATAAGAAACAGCTAACAGTCTAGAAAGATAAGAAACAGCTAACAGTCTAGAAAGATAAGAAACAGCTAACAGTCTAGGAAGATAAGAAACAGCTAAAAGTCTAGAAAGATAAGAAACAGCTAGCAGTCTAGAAAGAACCGTCAACGCATAGGTTTCAATCATCAAGGGGATTTTGCGTCACATCCAGAGTCGTGGCCTGGGATTAATTTCAACCCGGGTTGAACTCCAAAAATCTCACCCCATTCGCAGATAATTCATTTTTGGTATGGTTTTAGCACAAATTATTCGGCAATAAGTCAACAACTCTCTTCGCTTTTCTTAACTTTCCGAAATGTAAGCCCATTCCCATGATAGGTAAGCCCATTCCCATTAAAAGAAATCCCATTCCCGTGATAGGTAAGCCAAATCCCATAATACTTAAACCAAACACATACTAGTTTTAACCCACTCCACCGATAGGTAATTCCAATCCCTTGTTAGATAAGCCCATTCTCTTGTTAGGTAAGCCCATTCTCTTGTTAGGTAAGCCCATTCCCTTGTTAGGTAAGCCCATTACCTTGTTAAGTAAGACCATTCCTATAATAAATAACCCCACTTGTTTCAAACGTTCATAGTTTGGTGAACCGTTCACACCTGTGTTAGATGGTGATCACGTTAGTCAAACATCAGAAACTTTTTACAAAGTAACTTTCATAAAAAAACATACTGATGTAGGTGCATGTCCTCTTTCCAGGCACGTGCAAGAGTACAGATCCTGCCCTCGGCGTGCCCTCGAAAAAGCTTGCGGAATTCATCTAGCCGACTTCATATTTGAACTGGACACTTCGATAAACAAGGATCGATACGCCCATGAGAGGAAATTGAATCGTTGCTAGACTTCATTTCCAGTTTTTGTAACTTTAAACACGTTACGTTTTTCAATTATTGTTCCTCGACATCATTGTTGAATCCCAGAAAAGATTATTTCTTTGATTTATATCTGATTAAAACTCCCCTAAGCTCAGTTTTTGTGATTACTAATTTGAGATTATTTACATGACAAGTGTGATTACGTGTTTATTTTCAATAATACATTAATACATGATGAGAATGTATCACTTTTGACGACAACTTTATATATATATATATATNGAAGCGGGAGTGTATTGCCTCAAAAGTTTTGTTTCGTTGTCGAGAATATGCCAATGATTATTTCTTAAGTTTATAAGTGTATGCGGCGATTTTAGTTCGATCTTCTGGTTATAATATAACTAAATTGTGTGTTGCTCTTATTCTTAAGAATGCAACTTACAGTCGGTCAGAAAAATACATTTGAAAAATTATTTTTATCTATTTCTGAGACAGTTTTACGTATTATAACGAGCTTAATGAACCCAAACAAACAATTCAATATGATATTAATTAAATTTATAAACCCTGATAGAAAAATAACTCTTAGCTGTAGATCCAGCGTAGCAAGGGATTGCATTTGGAATAAAACAGTTGTAGTTTTTAATACGCTGATAGAACTTTAAAAAACAAAATCAAATGAATGAATAAAAAATCCAACAATTTACAACAACAACAAAAAAAAAAAAAAAAAATTAAGTCGTTTTTTTAAAATAAATATTTTGTTCCGATTGTCCCTTTCAGAAAAAAATCATATTTACCAATTGAATCCCGTAACTCATATATTGCTGTTCAATCAAGAGGTGCAATGCTTTGTTTACTCTCGTCTTTCCATAAGACATATTTTTCAAATTTTTCATATTCTGTCGCGCAGCCTATGATTTTTAAAATCCCCGCCCCCTTTTTACTCGTATTTGTTTATGGATGAATGTAATATTCAGAATAAGAGACGTACTTTATTCAGAATCTACTTGTAATCTACCCAGTTTCCAGGGGTCAAACTAAACGTGATTTGTCAACTCTATCTAATCCAGGATATTTCACAACACATGGTTCACCTAAATTTCGCCAGCTTTACAATTTAGTGAAATTTACAATTTCAAAGCTTCAACTTTATGTGGTAAAAAACAACAAAATTGGGTTTGTTAACATGTAATCTTGGCTAATGTACAGACTATCACTACTTCTATCTCAGTTGGGTTTAGGAACATGTAATCTTGGCTAATGTATAGACTATCACTACTTCTATCTCAGTTGGGTTTAGGAACATGTAATCTTGGCTAATGTGCAGACTATCACTACTTCTATCTCAGTTGGGTTTAGGAACATGTAATCTTGGCTAATGTGCAGACTATCACTACTTCTGTCTCAGTTGGGTTTAGGAACATGTAATCTTGGCTAATGTACAGACTATCACTACTTCTGGACAAAGCAATGCATCTCAGTTGGGTTTAGGAACGTGTAATCTTGGCTAATGTGCAGACTATCATTACTTCTATCTCAGTTGGGTTTAGGAACATGTAATCTTGGCTAATGTACAGACTATCACTACTTCTATCTCAGTTGGGTTTAGGAACGTGTAATCTTGGCTAATGTACAGACTATCACTACTTCTGGACAAAGCAATGCATCTCAGTTGGGTTTAGGAACATGTAATCTTGGCTAATGTACAGACTATCACTACTTCTATCTCAGTTGGGTTTAGGAACGTGTAATCTTGGCTAATGTGCAGACTATCATTACTTCTAGACAAAGCAATGCATCTCAGTTGGGTTTAGGAACATGTAATCTTGGCTAATGTGCAGCTTATCACTACTTCTGGACAAAGCAATGCATCTCAGTTGGGTTTAGGAACGTGTAATCTTGGCTAATGTGCAGACTATCATTACGTCTATCTCAGTTGGGTTTAGGAACATGTAATCTTGGCTAATGTGCAGACTATCATTACTTCTAGACAAAGCAATGCATCTCAGTTGGGTTTAGGTACATGTAATCTTGGCTAATGTTTAGACTATCACTACTTCTATCTCAGTTGGGTTTAGGAACATGTAATCTTGGCTAATGTTTAGACTATCACTACTTCTGGACAAAGCAATGCATCTCAGTTGGGTTTAGGAACATGTAATCTTGGCTAATGTATAGACTATCATTACTTCTAGACAAAGCAATGCATGTCAGTTGGGTTTAGGAACATGTAATCTTGGCTAATGTATAGACTATCATTACTTCTGGACAAAGCAATGCATCTCAGTTGGGTTTAGGAACATGTAATCTTGGCTAACGTGAAGACTATCACTACTTCTGTCTCAGTTGGGTTTAGGTACATGTAATCTTGGCTAATGTGCAGCTTATCACTACTTCTGGACAAAGCAATGCATCTCAGTTGGGTTTAGGAACATGTAATCTTGGCTAATGTACAGACTATCACTACTTCTGGACAAAGCAATGCATCTCAGTTGGGTTTAGGAACGTGTAACGGCGGCGCTGAAAGCCATTGTTTTGTGTTAAGCACTGTATTCATTTCGTCTAGGCTTGGTATCAAAAAACTCTTCGGCATCTTAGCTTCTCGAATGACGACGATGAATTCTTGTTGTTAATGGTATATAAAACAACTCAGATGAGTATAGGAGCGTGTAAAAGAGGCAATGAGAGCCATTGTTTTGGGTTAAGCAATGAATTTGATTTATTTATTTTGTCGTGACTTTGTATCCTAAAAATACAACTATTCAATCAATTGGTGTTTGCGGACTTCTGGGTCGAGAATTTGTTTTTCTTATTAGACCATAGGTTCCCAAACTTTTTCGAGTGGTGACCGTTTGTTATAAAGCCAAGTAACTCGCGATCCCCGACATAATTTAAAACTTTTAATCCAGTAATTAACAAACAATATGAAAATTGATTTTTTTATATATTTGATTGTACTTTGTTTAATGATTAATTTATTGACAAATTTTTCAAGTTAATGTTATTACCAAACCTCAAAATTTGCGGCAATTTTTTGTTAACCTCAACATCATGTCATCATTCTCAACATTATGTCATCAGTCTCAACATCATGTCATCATTCTCAACATCATGTCATCACTCTCAACATCATGTCATCATTCTCAACATTAATTTAATTCATTTCACCCTCTGTTCTCATAAATATTTTGTTCCATTTCGTCCCTTTTAGAAAAAAAATCTCCATATTTTTTTTATTGGATTCCCATTTCTAACATGTTGCTATTTCACCAAGGGGGCGTGTCCGGACTAACATTCCGTCTTTCATTGCAATAGAACGGAGTAAAATAAATCGTGGGACGCAACATTTATTTATGAATATTAGATAATTTTCCAAGTACATTTAAAATTGATCTATTCGCTGAAAACCTGTGTGAAACAATTATTTATATTTTTAAAAAAAGGTGGGGGGGGGGGGGATTTTAGTATCGTGGACGGAAAGGAGAGGACAAATTAAGTTCAAATTAACTTGAAAGTTATAATGAGTTATCAGATTCACGTGAACTAAGTTTGGTGTAGATCTATCCACCAGCCAAGTAGCCAATAATTAAAGTATAATAATTAATCTAATAAAAGAGAAAGCGATTTTTAATCAAAATTACTTTTAGTTCAGTCGCGCTTAACTTTATTAAGTAGAGTTGAATGTTTTCGCCTGAAAAATCCAAAGACTTTTATTCATACGGGAGGTTGGAAAATTTGCGAGAGATGAATTAGGCTTGTAAGAGTTTTAAAAAATAACATATAATAAATAATAACAATATATTAAGTGAATCAAGAATAATTCAATAGTAGAGAACAGATCATCTCTCATGGTCTGTGGACGCAATTATCTTCTGCATAGAAGGAGCGTCTGTATATCTAAGATAAGATAAGATAGAGAAAAATAAAATTATAGTCTATAGTCTATAAACTTGTAATACACTTGGTTTAGATTGTATATATTTTTATAATTTATTATATATCTCAGAATATTTTTTAAATTAATATATTATAAAAAAAAAACCTTCTACTTTTAATGTTCTTTACTCATGAGTTGTTTTTACTTAGAGAACAAGAGAATAAATGACGTCACGCGCCTAGGGGTCGGGGGGGGGGGGGGGTNGGTCAAGTATTTGTGACGATGTGAAACGGTTAGGGGGGAGGGTAAAGAAATGTGACGTCATATCAAAAATCGCCAACATTTTGCAAACTCGCGCCCTTTCTTGTGTAGGACTAGCAGAAAAACTGATTTTAATAAGACGTACAAAGATCTCAGTATGTAAAGTTTATCATTTAAAAAACTACTACTGCCCGCCAATGTTCCCTTTAAGCTGTGCGTTTGCGCAGCCGCGCAGTGGTTTAGAATAATCGCGCAGCAAATTGTTTAGTACTTCACAAAGAATATCTGCTTTGCAGCTTTGCTGCCGACTTTTTTTTTTTTTTTTTTTTACTTTGCACACGAACCAAAGAACTTTAGAGGGAACATTAACCGCCGCCTGGTGGACATTAACATTCAAGCTGCTTGGCCCTGTCACTTGACTGAACCTGACCTTTTTTTTAACGTTTAGTTAACTGTAATTTTAGTTTATGAGATTGACGAATGCATTTACAGCAGGAATAATGGATGGTTGTTAGGTTCAGAGGCGTAGCTGGGTTTTCCGCGCGGCCTTGGCTCATTTATTTTTAACACCCTCGACAAGTTTCAGCTTTTTTCAATACAAAATTTTAATAAATTGAAGGATTAGTCCTCGGCGCTCTTGGCAACTGCCCTGATGCCTAGTCATTTTTACGCCTCTGGTTAGGTTGCATTCTATAGCCATCTCGACCGTGAAAATTATGCGGCGTTTTTGGACGAGTACCCACGTAGCTTTTTGAAACATTGACAGCCCTAGTTACGATTAGGGATATACCACATTTCGGCTCCATCAACTCGGCTTCGAATATATATAAAATATATAGTGGCTCCGGAAACTCCGGGATCCGACCATTTTTGCAAATCCGACTCCGGCTTCAGCCGGATTTCACTTCATAATCTCTCCGAACCCGGCTCCTGTCGGATTTTTAAAAAATTTTAAGTCGGTATACCCATAGTTACGATATTAAATAGATTGCAAACTTACATTAAATACATATTAAAATGTCAAAAAATATTTGAAACAGAGTTATTTTCAATTATAAAATACAGCTCTTTTTTCGGGGGTGGGCGTCAAAACTTTGTGATGTAATATTGGAAAAAGGGGCGGGGGATCTAAGTTTTTCTGACGAAGTGTGACGAGGAGGGGAGGGAGGGGCTAAAAAAATCGGCCAAAATGGTGTGACGTCACTTATGGACGGCCACTAACTTTCTTCATAAAATTCACTCCCAATTGTAAAGTAAACTGACGTCACGCGACGTCACGTGAACAAGTATATATTTAGAATTCCACATCTTTAGACAATTTAAAGTAAAGAAATATTTCAAACAGCGGATATAATATTAGGAACTACGCCCCATTCTCTCAAAAAGGCTACTCATATAATCTACCAAACAGGTTGTTATGGACTTATGGACTTGTAATTAAATTTTATTACTATCTTTTGAACCTCAACAGGTTTCAATTTGTGTCACATTTATTTAAAACAATTAACTTAAGACATTATTGATATATATATATATCTGGCGGCTGGGTAACGAAGTCAATAGTGAGCTAGCCTCACAAGCTGAGGGGCGTGGGTTCAAGCCCACGAAAAGCCACAATAAAATTGTTGTGCAATGACTAACGCTTAGAAAGTCCTCCGCTGACCTGGAGAGGGATGGGCGCCGCCAGTGTCTATTAAGCCCGAGAATATTCTAATGGAAACATTAGAATCCTCTACGACCTCGATAAAAAGAGGTTATGGGACTAAAAAAAAAAAAAATCNTATATATATATATATTATACTCTCATTTGCTAAAAAGGTATGATTTGACTTGTAACATTTGAGAATATAAATTCCAGTATGTATTGACGTAACAAAAACTTCAGTGAAACCAGCAAAAATAAACCAATACCTTGATGTAAAATATAATAACGTTTATTTATTCGTGTACCAGATTCATGGAAAAGAATGTCATTTAAAAATAGTATTCCTCAGCCACACAAGAAAATGCAACCCAACCCAACGGCAGAGGCGTCACTAGGGTTAGTGTCACCCGGGGCGGTAGCTCATGGTGTCACCCGGGGCGGTAGCTCATGGTGTCACCCCGTCACGATTTAATCCATAGAACTCCTCGGTGTTTACCAGTGCCACATAACAGGAATATATAGAATTTTATGGTCTGGTGTCACCTCCTTGATGGTGTCACCCGGGGCGGCCCGCCCCCTCCGCACCCCCCTAGCGACGCCACTGCCCAACGGTGATTCACCGTCTTCTCTCGAGACGGAAGGATGCCGATTATTATTATTGTTGTAGTCAGAAATTACAGTTAACAAAAAAGTACAATAAAATATACATAAATCGAGGTGTTAGTAACAGGGCTGCTGAAATTAACGATTAATTTCTCGATTAATCGGTAATAATTTTTATCGATTAACATTATTTTAATCGATAAAATAGCGATTACACAATTTTTTCGATTTATTAAAAATAACTAATTATTAATAATAGTTTTGTTTGCGTACAAACTTCTCCATTTAAAAAAAAAGATGTTTAAAGCGAAAACTTTAAAATAAGCAGTTAATTTTAAAGGAATATGATATAAAAATATAAACACCGTTTTTACTCAGTTAATAATAACAAAATTTTAATTCATTGACATAAAAAGAACTACTTATATTTAAATATATCTCCTAAAAATAATATATTTTTAAAAATTAAAAACTTAAGTCATGGACATTTTATGAAATTTTCAGTTTAATGACGCCAATCATCTTATTTTCAGCTTTAATCAAAATTATCGATTAATTAATCGAAATTAATCGGTAATTTTTCAAAAGCTAACGATTAAATTTAAATTAATCGATATCAGCCCTAGTTAGTAATATTTTAAACTGCACAATATTTACCAGTAAACACTGAATACTTTATTAAGCGACCCTTGGCATCTTTTCAAGCGCATTATTTAGCAACACTGTTGTAAGTAGCCACGTTCCGGAGGGGGGGGTGTTGACTTTCATTTTTGGGACAATCCATAACTAACACACATGCAAATCATAAACGTCACCACTATAAGCTTTAAGACTTTCAAATGATGGGCAATTTGTTTTTCAGAATAGATTTTTAAAAAATTTAACCAATGGCCAAATGATTTCATGTACTAGTTTGATCATCATTAACACCTACTTGAAGTTAGAATTTTTTTTTTAAAAAAGGTAAGTTTTTTAAATTCTGTTCACTATTTAAATTATATAAATTTAAAATGACTTAGACTCTAGTGGAGGATAATAATTAGATAATTAGTTTCGTTTCTTTATTCTGCCTTGGGAATATTATCTTCAATCTTTATGACTCTCTAAAAAAATAAGATGAAACTAAGCAGTAAAATAATGCTCAAGTATTTTGTTGCAGTTTGAAAATATAACAAAACCATATTGTAATATATCTATACATATATATTGTTAACGAAAACAACTGTGAAAGTTGTAATTCAAAAGCTTAAAAAATAATAATTAAAACAAACTAAATTAGTTTTCTTGTAGTGTGTTGACCCCCCCCCCTCTTTCACTCTCTATGTCTGTGTGTGTGTTTGACCCAGGGGTGGGGGTTCGAGCGTGGCCCATGCTTCGTATGTCTGTCGTGCTCTCACCAGGGTCTGCAGCCAAATGTAAGTCAAAAGGAATGGTAAAATAAATAGCAAGTCGTCGAGTAAATTAGTTCTTCTGAAAAGAAAGTTTAATTAAAACAAATTAAACATGTTGAAACCTTCATTAAATAATAATAATAAATTGATAATTTATATAGCGCTGTATTCCAGCAAGGGGCGAGGCTCACGACGCTTGACATTAAGATAATGACATACATATAATAATTAAACAACTATTAATATCCTAATAACCTCATAAATGACAGTACGTTAAACATACCCTATGTTAATCATTAAAAGCAATGTTGTTTCATTAATTTTGAAAATTCATTTTGAAAATATGCGTTTTAAGTGCAGTCGTGATGGACTTGGTATTTGGAATACCACATATGTGTAATGGTAGAGAATTCCATTGTTTGGCGGCACAAAAAGAGAAAGACCTTTCGCCAAATGTTTTAGGTCGTGTCTTAGTAACCTTGTTTACAACCACCTCTATCCTCCTAATACCAATTAGACCGTTACAATTTACAAATTCGAAAAAAAAACATATGATAAAAAAAAACCTCTTTTTAAAAACAATTGGAAACAAGTGTGACAACTGTCAAGTCGTTTGTTACGACAGTGTGCACATAGAAAGCAGGTTCACAAAGTGAACGTCAGCTTTAAATTTAAAAAAACAAAAACAAAACAAAACAATAAAAAGCCTTATCTGCAGCAGAAACAGTTTCACGGTATGAGTAAGACATTAAAAAAAAACCCACCTAAAACAACAACGTCACCGAGCAGAACGTTGCGAAAGGTCTGAGTACATATGTCTGTAGATTGTCGACTCATCTCGCCCCTGATGAGCCATGTGGCAGCTGGTAAAGATGATGTTAACATTTCGCCTTGTGAAAGGGAAACCACCCTTACTGAAAACGTCTTGAGTGTAGATAGCCAAAGAAATAAGGGAGGCGTTATCCCCAGAATTCTGCGGATAACGTTGAGCGTTATGACTTGGTGTCATAGGGGTAAGGGGAGGAATGGAGGTGATTTCAAACAAGATCTCAATAGGTTCTTGTGTACTCTCAACGGAATGGAGGGAGGGGGGGGGGCTAGACAATATTTTCGGGTAAGTTTAGGGGGAACAAAGTAATGGAAGAGTGTTAACGTGGAAAAAAAATTGTCTATGTGACTGTGGAGACCATTAAGTATTAAGAAAATTTTAGGTCTTGTTTTTGGTTGCGCACATTTGTGAAATGGACTGTTCAATTTATGACAGGGGCTGTTCAATTTAAGACAGGGGCTGTTTAATTTATGACAGGGGCTGTTTAATTTATGACTAACTTTGAAATATATTTGGTGGCTAGGATTTAAGATTGGCTTTAAAAAAACAATACGACATTTATGGACACCCCATGGTTTATAAACTAAATTTAGGTCATTAAGATCATTAAACTGTTATCAATATTTGTATCAATATTTTTGCGCTTTATTGAAGCCCATGTCAATTACCTGTTAGCATTTATGGCTTAAAGGCTGAGGTTCATGACTTAATATTTTTTATGTCATTTATAACGAAGGATCACGAGACTTTGTAGGATCTTAGTTAAAATTGTAATGTGGAGTGTGTGTGACACATTGTCCACATGCGCGCCTTACATCAATATGCGCTTGTTTGAAGTCATTAAGGACAACTCGTGTGAGTAACAACGAACTTTGGTGAGTTATAACCTCCGTGAAATGATGTTACCCAGGGACAGTGGATTTGTAATGGGAAATTTAAAACATGGATAAAAGGCAACATTTATTCTTGACATTTAAACTAGATTCCACCTATTCGAATTTTGGACTCGAGTGTAATTAATTATAGCGTCAAGCATTGTATTATATTTTGAATATAGTTTTTATAATCAACTTAAAATAACAGCATAGGTAATTTCGGTATTACAAATTTTATACATAAACAGTTCATTAGAAGTTGGTTCGTGATATAAATTTCTACATTACTTTAGAATTAGGCCCATATTGTAGTTTTCTATATTCCAGGCTGTGGATTGTGAAGATGATGCCCGTTGGTAGATTATCATCTAGCTGGGGTGGCGTCAAGCTCATATTACTTGCTTCAGTTTTGTGTGTATTTGGCTGGCTCATAAAAAATAACACACGCTTTTCTCAGATAATCTCTACGTCTGCTTTAAAAGAACGGGCTGATTCTGAGTTATCAAACTTGACTCCGCTGAATGCACAGCAGAAGGACTTGATGAGGAGACCGGAAGATGACTTTGTAGAGGTGAAGGGAGACGATGAAGAAGAAACTGACCGAACAAGTGACATAGACTATTTAACGGAAGTTCTTGATTCAAAGCTGGCAGAAATAGATGACGTGTCGTCTGTTCCTTTGAAACCAACCTGCCACACTAAGTTCACATTAGCCAACAGCTGTGACAATGGGGTGTGTCTGCGAAAAGAGTTACCATCAGACTCGAGGACCAGGGTCAAGCAGCTTGTGGGGCCAAGGAAGCTTCAGTTGACATCTGAACAGCGTGAGATCTTACGGGGTATTACAGGTGAGGTCAAAGGTCATTATGATATTATCATCCTGACCGGAGCTTCTTCTAACCACTACAATGAATCTCAGGGTATGCTAATGACAATCCACGAGAGACTATTTCCCCTTTTGAAGAACTTCACTTTAATTTATTTTAACCTTGGCCTGACGGCGGAGGAAAGGCGGATGGTTTCTAAGAACTGTCAATGTCAGGTCATCGACTTTCCATTTTGGAAATTCCCAGATTTCATCAAAGAGCTTCGCTGCTATTCTTGGAAACCAGTCATGATCAAATCTGTATTACGCAGGACAAATATTTTAATATGGATGGACGCTTCGATCCGACTCTTCAAAGACGCTGCCAACATCATGCCAGTCATTGAAAACGCACGCGAAAGGGGCATACAGATAGGTGGGAGCAACGTCATTTCCGCCTTCAGGACTTTGAGAAGCATGTATCACTTCTTCGGAGATGAGCCGTGCGCTTACTTTGACTTGAAAATGACCAAATGCTCTTTTGGGGTATACCACAACGAAGTTTTTGTTGACCGGCTTATCCTGGAGCCGTGGGTCGCCTGTGCTCTAAACGCCCAATGCATGTGCCCGCCAGACCGATTCAATGGCACTTGTAGGCAAAGCAAAGACATGAACAAACTTTGGGTGGAGAGTAATGGACCAATCGCGTACGGACTCTGTCATCTCTATGACCAATCGTCAATCAGTCTGATATTGCATAAAATTTACCTCGATAAGTTCAAATGGGCTTTTTGTAACGTCAACTCTTTCGGAAGAATAATGAGGGACGATCTGGCCAGTTACTTTTCATAGATCATGGACTCTCAAACTCAAGACTGTGGTTTCCTTTGTGGCCCCGTGATTTTAAGTCAGTGAAATAAAATCTTGAGATGCCTTGCAAGACCCAAACATCGAAGGGATGCTTCTGATATTTAAATGACTGTCTTGCATTTACTAAGTGATGTCCCCTCATAACCCCTGACCTATGGCGGATTAAGGGGGGGGGGCTGAGCGGGCTAAAGCCACGGGCCCCCGACGATTTGGGGCCCCCAAACTTTTTATATTTTATAATAAAAGTGTACAAATGTTTGCACGAACCCTTGAAAATATAATAAATTAAATAAATTTATAAACATTATCTATTAAACTGATTGCGATTCCAGAGTTGCGAAGTCTTAAGTGCCAGATTTTCCCAGCCAGGGGTAAAAAAATTCCCAAATTAGGCTAAAAATAAAAAGATGCATTAAAAATTTGGGGAAAAATCTGAAAAGTGGCAACTGCAATTAAATGCTTTCGCATTTATTTTAATGACTTTTGACTTCCAAATTAAAAAATAATAAATATTTTCCCATTTTTAAGGCAATTTTTAATAGGGTACTTTCAATTTTTATTTAATCTGTACGTTTTTTTTAACAACTTGGCTACAAAGCAAAGCCAAAATATAGCTTATACTTTTAAATTTTAACATCATGAAGTTTAAAAAAGTTATTTGGATACTCTTGTAATTTAAATTTGTCTGTGATTGATAAAAGTATATTTTTAAAAAATGAATGTTTTGAAATTTATTAATAATGAATCAATCATACGTGGTTACATAGATTGTTATATGTTTACATATTATTAATGATTTGGTCCTTTATATGTAACAAACATTTTATGATGATTCGGGCTCAGACTAATTAATTATATTATTTAATAGTAATACATTTACACAATCTGACTGTAAACTGTCTGCAGTCTACTGTCAGTGACAATGTTGGGAAAAACCTAGCAAAAACGTCAGGAAAAAAAACTAGATCCGAAATAAAAAACCTAGACACGCTAAAAATAAACAAATATGACGTCAAAGAGCCTCGCACCAACACAAAAAAAGTATTTCTTATTTGAAAATGAGCATGTTTCAAATTATTTTATTTTATTTTCATCCAAGAATGTAATTATTTTCTTTTAAATTGTCAATCTAAAAAATTCCCATATGTTAGGCAAAATCCTTATAAATTCCTAAATTCCCATTTTAAAAAGTTTGGCTAAAAAAAAANAGCATTTTAGTTTTATATCTTTGTTACCTTTGTAAAAGTTTCTTTTTATAAAGCCTAAGGTTTTGTTTGATTTTTTAATAACTTCATTGACATGGGGATTCCAAGATAGTTTCTCATTTATTATGACTCCTAAGTATTTCGCATCTTTAGTTTGGGTTAGTTCTTTTCCATGAGTGAAATATTTTGAATTTATTTGTTTCTTTTTCTTTGTTACTCTTAGCAGTCTACTGTCAGTGACAATGTTGGGAAAAACCTAGCAAAAACGTCAGGAAAAAAAAACTAGATCCAAAATAAAAAAACCTAGACACGCTAAAAATAAACAAATATGACGTCAAAGAGCCTCGCTCCGAAACAAAAAAAGTATTTCTTATTTGAAAATGAGCATGTTTCAAATTATTTTATTTTATTTTCATCCAAGAATGTAATTATTTTCTTTTAAATTGTCAATCTAAAAAATTCCCATATGTCAGGCAAAATCCTTATAAATTCCTAAATTCCAATTTTAAAAAGTTTGGCTAAAAAAAAAACACGATTTGGGAAATTTCTTACGACTTCTTAACAGTGCGCGATTCAGACCTGACAGTCTTAATAATCTATAAAACTTGGCTCACTTAGAGAATATAGTATTAAATATAGTTTATATTTTTAAAATTTCTCAATTTAGACAAACTCCGCTGGTCGTGTGGAAAGGACATAGGCTTGTGATGCAAATAGTGTCGGGTTCGATTTCCAGCGGTGGAATGTAAAAGTTTTTCTTTTCACACTCAATTTTTAACACACCCGCGAACATTTTAAACAATTATTTCTTCGTGTTCGTTTCTTTTTCATTATTAATATTTAGTTACAGTCTTATATTAGCTGTTGATAATCATATTTTAAATTTTAAGGGACACTTGCTGGATAGGGCCCCCGTTTGATTGCAGCCAGGGGCCCCGTGCAGTCTTAATCCGCCCCTGCCCCTGACTCTTCAGTCGGAGGGAATTCGTTGTTAAGATTTCTTACAAAGTTATAACTTAATTACCTTCTTTGTAGTAAGGTTATGGCTTTTTCTATATTATAATATATATATATTTATATATTAGGGCTGCGGAAAATTACCGATTAATTTCTCGATTAATCGGTAAATAATTTTATTGATTAAAATTATTTTAATCGATAAAATAGTGATTAAAATTAAAGAAATGTTTTTTTTTTAAATTTCTATTTACTAATATATAATTAATAATAGTTTTTATTTTATTTTTTTTATGTACAAACTTCTCCGTTACAAAAAGTTGAAAAGTGTAAACTTTAAAATAACCTCTTTTATTAGGACAATGATATAAAAAAAACACATTGTTTTTATTATTTAACAATAACAAAATTTAAATTCAAAGATTTTAAATTGAACTACTTATATTTAAATATATCTCCTAACAATATTATATCTTTGAAATCAAATTAAATCAAATACTTAAGTTATGGGCATTTTAAAATATGCCATAAAATGGCACAAAATGTGAAGGAAAACAACCTAGTGAAAAAAGTGATATGGAGTCTTAGAAAAAATTCATAACTTTTGAACCAAAGGGATAAAAAGATGATTTTTATATTTTTGTTAATCATCAAACAATTTCTATATGGCTGTATTACTTTTATATTTTCAAATTAATCAGAAATTTTCATTCAATTGCCAAAACTTTAATACGTTATTTAACTTATTTTCATTAACTATGTTTTAAAAATAACTTAATAAAAATATCAATTGCCTGTTTTTATTACTTCCCTTGAAATTTTCAGTTTCATGACGTCATACATCTTTATTTCTAGCTTTAACAAAATTATCGATTAATTAATCGGTAATTTTTCAAAAGTTAACGATTAAATTTAATTTAATCGATAACAGCCCTAATATATATACATACATATAAATATACATATTAAATTTATTTTTCTAAAATTGTGTAGGCTTCATATCATTTTTAGTCATTTATTCGTGGAATAAATCTGTAAGTCAAAAAGGTTGATAGTTCAAAATTAAATTATGCCTTGTTTATCCTTAGCTTGGGTAAAAACAAATATATTTTAATATAAAAACCAATACATGTTTGAAGAATTATGTCCTTAATTTCTATGGTATTTCTAGTAGTCAAGACTTACAAACCTTTAAAGCAAGTTTACATAAAGAGGTAAAAAGAAAACTTAAGAGAAACTATATTTAAAACAATAGCAAGAAGCAAGACAATAAATAGTTGGTTTTTTTTTAAATTCCATTCTTTTAATAGAGACACATGTTTATGAAATATCAGCAAAAACTTGTAACTAAAACAACAAAATCACTTTATTCACAATCAACTTTTTTTCCCCATAGCATCATTTATGGCTGACATATGACTCTTAATGATGTCAATAATTTTTTGGTAAAATAAGTTAATTAAAAATAATTTTCTATTCACTTAGCTAGTATTGTAAATATTTAAAGCAATTAATTAGTGCATTATTTGCTCACTGCATTAAAAGACTACTTTAACATTTTAATGTTTTGTCATAAGTCTCTAGTTCTTTGTAACCACTATACTCCAAGGCATTTCAAAGCAAGTCATTGGCCAACATATGCAAGAGTTAATTTTTTACTATTTGTTATGAGCTCAAACATTTAATTTAAATGAAAAATATAATACATCATGATTTTTATATACAATAAAAATAAGGGCATTTTACATAAATATAACATAAGTTACATTATTTAATATAAGACAATGCTGAAATATTTTTACAAGTTGAAAACAAATCTTTCAAATGGTATTATTAAACAAGTCAATAATTACACAAACAAAGTTTTATAAATTATAACATTAACATGGTAAATTACTGCTTGATAAAAGTATTTCAACAGGCGAGAATTTTTTTTATTTATTTCAATATTTTATTTTAAGTTAGGTTTAAGGTCAGGTTGATATTAATTTTTATCAGAATTTTACTAATTTTAATGAAAAAAAAAAAAGATTATTTGAAATAATTTCCACAATTCTCCAGTATTTTGTTAAATCTGTCATGTGAATTCCCATTATTCTAATCAGTGTTGAGAATGAGACAAACTCCTTGTAGAACCCAGTGAGAGTTGTGCTCTTGAGTTGCCAGATCAGCTTCAAAAACAAGGCCGACCCCCATGGCATTACGACGTTGTGATGTTGTATACACTGGTGTTCGAAACGTGTTCTGGGGATTTTAAACATTAGTTTTGAGAATTTATATGTTGAATTACTTGTATATTTTGTATTTTAAAAATAAAGACCATTTAAAAAAAAACAACTTATTCTCTAAGAAATAAATAAATATTTGAATCCATTAGTTCAACACAACAAATTCAAAGGCTTGAAAAAACTTATTATTTGAAGGCGACATTAAGAATTGTTCATGGAAACATAAATCATTTAACATTCAGCCCTTTATTCAGCCATGGGGCACAATGGTCAAGTGACAGCACGCTCGACTGGCGTATGGAAGTTCATGGGTTCAAATCTATGTGAAGGCAAAGATTTGTTCCCTGGGCCTAGAGCGTCCCTGAGTCATCCAGCTCCGAATGGGTACCTAACATTAGTTAGGCGGCTGGGTAATGCGTGGAACCCTCATAGCCGTGGCCTGTGAACACTGCATCCCTTGCCAACAAATCATCCTTTATGGCCTATGGGCACAATTATCTTCTGCATAGAAGGAGCATCTGTAAAGAAAGAAGATTTTGAAACTGAGACACATAGAATAAGACTTACCTGAAGTTTCAGCCTATGAGCCTCAATAGGAATGATTTTGAGAACAGGCAGCTCCTGTATCAGCTGTTTTGGCCTTTGAGGTAAGAGATGACCACTTTGTAGGTCCCAACCAGCTCCCTCTAGGTACAACCCATGTACAAAACAACCTACAACAAAACATTTTTCATTTAGATGAACAAGCATTTTAATACTATATTATTGATCAGGGTACGGAAGGCTGTTTTAGGATAAATTGAGTTATTGGGTTTTTAATTAGCATTTATCATGACAGGGGGATAGGATAGAAATTATGCTTGAAATGTTAATTATTGTTGAACAAGTTTTAAAAGAATAGCTAGAAAGAATTTATGAATCCTTATTTTTATTCTATTGCTTTAAATTCAATTTTAAGCTGGCTGAATACAATAAATTGTATAAAACATGATCAAATATTTTTTTCAATATCTTGAAGTTTTCCTAAGGTGAAACATTATCAAGTTTTGACTTTTATCAAGATGGTCTAATTTATCTTTGACCTCAATAGGGTATATAAAAATAAAGTAGATATAACGTGTACCGGAAGTGGTTCTCTCAGTGACGTCTTCTGCAGTCTTGTAATGTGTCACTGATGTGTAAAGTGTAGATTTGTCCAGTGGCCAGCCATTCTTACGACAGGTTGCCTGGACCAAAGCAGTCAGATAAGATTCAGGAATATGTAGACCAGACAGCCAAATGACCGGAGGTTCAGCTTCATTGACCTTTTGTATAAGGAGGAGGAACAATTAGAGTTGTCAATTAGATTTTGAAAATAGTTATTGCAGTGTGGAATTGTTTAATATAAAATAATAGTTGAATTTTGCAGGAATTTTAGAATTATTATTTGTAGACTTATTTCCCTTTAGTTCCAAAAAAATCTATTTAAAAAGGTTTTAAGATTTTTTTAATTGACTCCTATTTCTATAAATATCATTATGGCTTTTTATTAAATTCTTTCTTTAAGAAGTTCAATGAAAGAAAAGTATAAAATTTCTACAATATATTGAAACATTAGTTATTTTTTAAAATACTTGTAACATAGACTGGAATCGCACTTAAAAAGTTAATGTTACTAAAAAAAAAACATAAAGAAAGTGCAAATATGGAGTTTATTATTTTATAGGATTGCTCTATGAGTAATTTAAAATATACTAGATGGCTGCCTACCCATGTGTTGTACTGTTTAAATCGGTTCTCAAAGTGAATCATCCAGTTCCCCAGAGATTTGAGAGTGTCAGGTGCCAGACGACGCCATATTGCTGGGATCTGACCATTAAACATAGACCTGGCCACATCGTCCAGTTCACTTGACATGCCGACCTCTCCAGCTAGAGCCTAAGTTCAATTTTTAAAGAAAACTGGTCAATGAAATTAAATAATATGTAATCACTGATTATAAAAATTCAAAACTTTTTTTTATTAAAAAAAAAACAACAAATTTGATAAAAGCTCCTATTATTCATTATTGTTCATTATTTGCTGATATTTAAACAATTGAAGCACTTTAGACAATGGATATAATTTTTTATTGACAGGCATCATCATTTCAAATTATGAACTGGAAGTTTTTGTTTTCCAGATGGTGGTGAGTATTTGATATTTTAGGTATTGGGAAAGGATATCATTCTCTGTATGTATCATATCTAGGACTACAATTTTCTCTATATTAACCTAACACCACATTAAATTTACTTTAAGTGATATTATTTTTTAGAACCTTGCAAAAATTACTTACAATTTAATCAAAGCCCAAAATTATAATATTTATTTAAATCTTTGAACTTTTCTCTTATGTCTGGTTTCAAATGTCAAACAGATAAAAAAAATGTACTTGTTGAATATTTCAACTGCCATAAAATTATACTTTTATTATTTTAAAACAGCGTCCTACCCTCTTTAAAGTGACCAGTCAAGTTAGACTTTTATTATTTTAAAACAGCGTCCTACCCTCTTTAAAGTGACCAGTCAAGTTAGACTTTTATTATTTTAAAACAGCGTCCTACCCTCTTTAAAGTGACCAGAGATCTTCTCATTCGTGCAATCAGAAGATTGAATCTCTCCAACTCCTGAAGTAACACCACAGTTGTGGGGCTGATTTCCAGTCCCAGATTCTTTCTGATTTTATCCAGGTCAAACTCTGCCGGAAGTTTATTGAGCACATCTTGAGCTATTTGATCAATGAACTCCTCACGACTAATGCCTGTTGCTGACTCTCCTAATAAAGAGATGAGTATTAAAAGTATTTGATCATTCAATAAATATTGACAAATTGTAGTAAAAAAATGGGAGAAATGAAATAATTTTTTCACATAAAATTACAGGCAAATGTTTCTTATTGAGAAATTATTGGAAATAAGAAGGGATTAGAGCTAATTATCACATTTATAAATATTTCTAGTAACTAACATTTTCCCTATCAAACTTACCAGTTTGAGGTTGTAGCTAACATTTTCCCTATCACACTTACCAGTTTGTTGTTGTAACTAACATTATCACTATCAAACTTACCAGTTTGAGGTTGTAACTAACATTTTCCCTATCAAACTTACCAGTTTGAGGTTGTAGCTAGCATTTTCCCTATCAAACTTACATTTTGAGGTTGTAACTAACATTTTCCCCATAAAACTTACCAGTTTGAGGTTGTAGCTCGACTAAATGTGACCACATGTCTCGGGCAGCTTGGGTATAGTAGCCAATCTCAGCATTGGGATTTAATCCAAACACTTCTGGTGTGTTAGCCAGTGGCAAGCTCTCAATATAATCTATTTATGCAGAAAGTAAAATTACTGACTAGGTTTTTGCAAACGGGCAAAACGTATCAAAGTTGGATTGATAATTATAACATTATAACACAAATTGGTTAAAATTATTTAGCAAACTTTAAGCCAAAATTTTGTTTGAGGTTATTCCAGAAAAATCATACTTAATTTAGTAAATGGAAAACGGGTAACCAGGGTATGAGTTAGCCTGAACAGAGGCGTCACTAGGGTTGGTGTCACCCAGGGCGGTAGCTCATGGTGTCACCCGGGGCGGTGGCTCATGGTGTCACCCCCTCATGATTTAACCCATAGAAATTCTCAGAGTTTTCCGGTGCCAAATAACGGGAATATATAGAATTTTACGGTCTGGTGTCACCCCCCTGATGGTGTCACCCGGGGCGGCCCGCCCCCACCGCACCCCCCTAGCAACGCCACTGAGCCTGAAAGGACTTAACAAAACAGCAAACCTTTCGGCAAAGAGCCTTCCTCAACAAACAAATTGACTTTCATTGACTCTTTGGATTTCACTAATTTATAAGCCTGATTGCAGTCTCACTCCCATTTTGTTTATTTATTTATCAGCTTTTTAAACTAAAAAATATGACTGACCAACATAAACATCCCTGGCACCAACTTCTGGAATGAAGTAGTCCACAGTGTCATCGTGGTAAAAGTGGAATGGTTGGAAGGTGTCAAAAATAAAATCTCCCATATACTCATCCATGTAGGTCCTCAAGATTCGCCTGTCAAAGTCATCAATGGCTCGCCCTCCATACATGACCTGATCAAAACAATTTATTTAGACATGATAAATATGATCAAGCCACAAATAAAAATTCTATTTATAAAATTAAAAAAGAAAAGGAAAACATAAGTTTTTCATAAGAAGCATGTACAAGCAAATATCCCCCACAGATAAGTAGGAGGTGGATACTGACCTCTCCTATAAGATATTTGAGACTGTTCCATGGTATTTTTGTCTCTCCGTTCTCCACTGCTTTGCTGAGATATGTGTTCAAGATCTGCATACAGACCCTGAAGTCACTCTCATTAAAATCATAGCTGACGTTCCAACCAATCTGAAAATAATTTGTATACAACATTTTAGAAATTAAACTCTAGCAATTATTGCACACAAACCCCACCCCCAACTTTTTTTTATCAACACTACAATCTTAATTAATTCCAATCTTGAGACAGAAACCACAAACTAAATATATTTCTATCTTATGTCTGTCTTCATGGTCACAAGGAACAGTAATACTAAATGCTTATGTGCTTATAGTGTGGTAGACGGGAGATAATTTCTAAACAGGTTTTTTTTTATCTACCTTGCCATATTTTCTTCTTTCCTGTACCACAGCATGAAAAAATGCCAGTGTGAAGACCAAGGAAGAGAAGGCAGGATGCTCACATTCAGCCAAGGCAGTGGCCGGAATCTTGTGATAGGTACTTCTCATGTTGAGCTTCAGGCCGTTTGGAGGCTCTGTCACAACCTGTCAGTGAAAGCAATTGATCAAGTACATCAGTTTGTACAACAATGAGTGTAGGAATAAAGATGGCTGCTAGATCAATGCTGAGACTTAATGACAGATGGCATTACCTTAAGAGATCTCTGCAATACTTAATGACAGATGGCATTACATTAAGAGATCTCTGCAAGACTTAATGACAGGTGGCATTACCTTAAGATATCTCTGCAAGACTTAATGACAGGTGGCATTACCTTAAGAGATCTCTGCAAGACTTAATGACAGATGGCATTACCTTAAGAGATCTCTGCAAGATGCTGATTGGGAAAGAGGGTGTTGGCTCAGTTGTCAACCACAGCCTGAAGTCTGGGTGAGGCTTGGTCATCTTCTCCAGTTGCTTGTCAAGTTCTCGTAGCCAGCGTACCAGCAAGTGACAATTTTGTAACATGAGCCACTGACCTCGGGAAATTGCAGTTTCTAAAAGTTGGAGAGCCACCTGAGAATATTCACACATTGTTCATGAAAACATTACTTTAGAAAACATGCAAAAAACTCTTAACATAGAAAGTATTACACAAAAGTTACAATAAATATGAACTGAATCACGTGAAAGAAGAATTTGAAATAAATTAATGTGAAGACTTTAAAAAATGAAAAAATAACAAAACTCTCCAATATAAATTTATAGAGAAATTTTAAACAGAATTGAAAATATGAATGGATTATTTTTGTGATTTTAAAGCTAGTGAGAGGAGCTTCTTACTTTTTCTTGACCTTGACCCATCGACAAAAACTTTACTTTATTGCTGCCAAACCCGATGCGGTCAGCTAACTTAATGAGGTCACTGGCAGGGTCAGAGCCTGGGCTAAGAATGAAAACAATGGGAGACATCGGAGTGCTCTGCTCATAGACAGTCTCGAAGCTGATGATGGGAGGAGTCACATACTTCTCTCCCATGGTTTTTGTCACATACTCAGTGACCGCTCGGTAAATACGGTCAATACGGAAACAACGTAGAAGCATAAGATGCTGGAAGTCACTAATCTTATCATCATAGTTCATCGGGAAAGGCAAAGATTCCGGAGCATCGTGATCAAACCACTGAAATTAAGCAAAAATATTCTTGTTTTTATTAAAAGTATTTTTTCTGGAGGTTACCTAAATTAAAAGTAAAAGTTTTTTTTAAAAAATGATTTCAGAATAGGGCATGAAATTTTTTATTAGTTCAATATTCTTTCCATATAAAAGAACTATTTAATTTTCATTTATTATGTAAATCGATTTAATTCTACCATAAGATTAAGAAACTCTTTTACCATTGACAATAGAAGTAAAGTTTTGTAATAACTGAAAGTGTTAAAAATAGCATGTCCACAGAAGTAAAGTTTTATCATAACTTTAAGTGCTATAAATAGAATTACTTTCTTCCAAACTTTTTCATTGCGTTCAATGTCATCAAGTAAGGATCCAAAAACAGGAAAATCAGTCGCCAAACGATTGCAGTCTTCCCATCCCTCGTCAGGAAACCATGGGAATGGTTTCTTACGCTTGCTTTTCTCAAGTGCCACTTTGCCCTGGGTTATTTGAAATTGGTAAAATATGTATACATTTTTTGGTATTAATTTGATAAATCCATTAATGATAAGTTAAGTATCTCACTTTATTCCAATGGCTCCCATTCAGTTTTATTGTCATCAAGTGATAAATATTGTACCATGTATGCTCCAATTTACAACTAATTAAAACGATGATGCTCATGACAGGTGTCACATTTATAAATGATGAAAATACTCTCAGATTGATATTTTATGAAAAATACATGAAGTTCAAGATTTAATGGTTGAAATGGTTTCATAACTTTATCCTGATTAGTTTGAAACCTTTTAAAAGTGCATTTATTAAAAACATAAACTGTTTACAAACTTGATTCAATAATTTCAATATTAATGTTCACTGTATTCTTAAATTAAAAAATAAAAATTCCTCAGTGCGTGTTCAAATAATTAATAAAATATGTATTTAATTATTTTAATTGATAATTTTCAAAATTGTCCCAAGTTTTTCACGAGTGTATGTTTGTTAATTACTCAGCTTGAAGATGGCAATATTCAGAAGCTACTAGGTAGTAAATGACTGTGAGGATAATTAGTGTGTTGTGAAATTTTATATATTCTTGTTAAACTGACAAGTGGCGAGCCTCTTCACCTTAATGAAAAAGTCTAGCTCATCTTGTGCTACTGCTTGTTTGTCCTGCTCTAGTTTGATGTTAATTTGGAAGGAGAAGAGCAGTTTGTGCTTCTCAAAAATACCTGAAGACATATAGAAAAAAAGAATCAACAACTTTCATCTTACATGACTTGTCATATTGTCTTTTATATTTAACTTATTCTTTTGATGAACATTACTATATTTGATCACAGTTATGCCATAATCTTGGCAAGTAATCCAAGCAATTTTAAATTTATTAGAAAGCAGTGATATTAAGTGATCACTATGTGTATTATCAAAGAACTAAAATTCAAAGGTAATGAAACAAATAACCACAATTCTATGATGAGATTTACAAAAATTTTGGAGAAAAGAATGGAAGCAAAGTGTAGAAGCCCTCACCAGTACACCCATAATTGTAGATGTTATGAGTGAGTGTATCCATGATATTACGCAGGCGCTTCTGTAGGATCGAGTCGGGCAAACTTTTCTTGAGTGAGTGTCCAAAGACTTCCAGGTATGAGGCCAGTGAGTACTGGTACATGGAGTTTACTTGGGACATCTCAGCAAGTACGAAGAACAGGATGGCCCCTCGCTTGGCAGCCGGGCGATAGCCGTCTCTCAGTTTTTCTATGTCTATTGCTGTCTTAGCACCAAGTTTCAGCTTTTCTGATACCTGAGTGTTTGAGGTAGTAAAATTTTGTCAAATATTATTAAATTCAATTAATCTTGGATAGTTCATTTATCTTTTTGGAATAGATTTCATGCTCCCTCAATTTTTTTATTTAATGCAAAAAAAACAAACAAACCCAAAAACTTTTGAATAGAATCTGTACTTCGATAAAACACATTCCAATTAATTTTTTTGGTAAAAGTTTTCTTCAAATAATTAAAATAAAACACATCATTGTTTCATAAAACTCTTATTCATATTCAAAAGGATCATGAACAATTTTAAGATATCACTTTTCAAAAAATATTTTTTTTACAAAAAGTTTACAATATAGGAAGTTAGTCTATAACTACCAAATTATTTAATATAAAGAAAGGTGTTTTTTTTCCCGGATGGGGTATGGGTAGGGGTGTTATTAAACACTAATAATACTAATAATGATGGAACACCTTGAACAAAGAACTAATTTTATGAGCTGACCTCTGTGGCTTTTGTCTTGGTCTCTTCAAGAGTCTCCACAAGCTCCACATTGTCCAACATGTTTCCTTGGGACTGTGCCAGCTCTCTCAGGAGGGAATCCTCCAAGTCTTTCAGGAGCTTCTTGTTTACACTGTGCATGATTGTGATGAAAAGATATTTTAGGTCACATAATGTGGATAAAATTGTTTCACTGCCAACTTTTAGAAAAAACTATATCCTTTATGATGCAGCCTAGTAAAACATTAATATTCTATCCAATTTTGAGTACAGAAGTCTCATAAATAAATCAAATCATAAGTAGACAAACATAAGACATGAAAATGTCTGTTTTACTAATAAATCTTATAATATTTAAAAAAATGAGAACCTAGTCTCCATGATCAGCCTCTCTCTCTGTTCCTCCAGTTCTTTTCTCTCAAACTTAACAATAACACTGAGCAGTTGATCCTCAAGTCCCTAAAGATAAGAAATTAATCTTGAGCATAAATTGTATTTTTTAATGAAAAATAATCTTCAATATATTCTATGTAAAACATTAATATATACCTTCTCTTTTTTCAAGCTTATTGTCAAATTTTTAAATTAGGAAAAGCAATGAATAATCAATTATGCATCAAAAGAATTCATATTCTTATAATAGAAAAAATGGTATGATAAATAAAAAATTAATATAGATCATAGTTGACTCCTACTATGATTTTCAGATACTTTTCACTGAAGTCAATTCAATATAAGAGCTAAAAAGATAGTTATAAATTTTGTGCATTAGTGTAAATAAAAACGCTATTAGTGCCAATTTCTGCACCATGCATGTCAAATGTGTTTGATGTTGAAGTCACATGTTGTTGACCAAGTAATAAAACAATTTTGTTGTGGCTGGGATGAGTAAAGACCAAATAGGAAAAGAAAGTAATCTTTGGACTTTTGTTAAAAAAATTAAGTGACACAAACCTTGAGTGTGACAGTGTAATTGATGACCATAGACTTGCCAAAAATATTTGGTCCATATTTGGGATTGGCCAGTTTGGTGTTAAGGTAAAGGCGAAAGTTGGGGTCATAATCCACCTCTTTGTCTCCCAACATGACAAATTCTCTCCCTTGTGCACCTAGATGTGATGAAAACAAAAGCCTCTTTATGTTATTGAAAAATTTGAACTTTTTCTGTCCTGCTATAAACATCTCTTTGAAATAAAGACATCACTACATGTGTATTATTAAATGCTTTATAATCTATCAATCAGCTCTGACAATCCCTACCTTTGATGTTCTTTTCCAAGACATTATCTATGACAGGGTCGATGTACTCATCTACATCTTGGAAGAGGAATGGGAAGCCATATTTGATGGCCAGCTCAAGTTGTTTCAGGAAGTCAGGGTCGTTGAATGTACACACCTGTTCATCACAATTTGAGGAATAACTTAAGTTTTTGGAGTAGTCATAATTTTTTATGGTCTCTTTTCTTTCATATAGTTAATTGCATTTTTAAGTTGATTAGATTTCTTTTATATAGTCCGGCAAAATTCCTTGATCTAAACTTTCTAGATTCTGATGCTAACAAGGCATACAGAATATTCATCTGAACAGTGTGGACAGTTAGTGTTTGGTGGTACAAAAGATTAAGGCTTTTAATTAAAATAAACAATTTTAGGTTGGCATTGATTATTACAGACAACCCTTAATTTCATTATGATAACAGGCGTTAGCATCAAAATTAACTGCAACCAAGAGCTGGAGCTTGACTACCGCTGAATTTTAAATATCAATATTTATACAGGAACATAGTTTCCATAATGATAAAAACTCAAAGCATTGATTTAGATTAAATATTCTTGCGATTAACTCCAGTTTCCTCAAACATCTCCTGTTGACTGACCTTGAGGTTGTTGGCCTCTTCCTTCTTCTTGATCCAGTTCAAGGCCTGCTGCTGGGGGTCAATGCACATGGGGAAACGACTGGCACGAGTCGTCAAGATGCCATTTTGTATGGAGAGTTCATCGGGGGGTAGACCCTCAGAAGTCCACCTTTTTTATGAAGAATTTAAAAATTTACAATAGAGACAAACATTGGTTTATATAGTAATTATACTAGGCAAATATTCAATTGAAAATTCAGTAAAATTTAAACATTTATATCTATATATGACTCTCTCTCTTAAATATATGTATTTAAGCTGTGAAAAGTAATTTTATTGTTATATAAGAATGTTTAGGGTTGTAAAGAAAAGTCTGCTTACAAAAATAAAGAAAAGGATTAAAAACCTTTGTCACATTTATAATGTTATATTTCAAATTTTGTTTTGTGTAAGACCAAAATATAATCTACAACAAAAGTTAACATTGTATATTTAACATTTTATCAATACCAACATAAATACTCCTTCATTCCCAAAAACAAAAAATTATTCTTAGAAGTCCTTTTCAAAATTTTAATGTGAAACAAAAAACCAATGTGAATGATTTTCTTGAAAATCATTTATAATAATCTTAAAGACTCAGACCCTATTTTTCTCCCCGCCCACAAAGTAAAAAAAATTCCTTAAGTAACTCACTTGCTGATTTCCACATCATTTGTCAACAAGTCCTCTAGCCTGAATGGATCACTGAGTGGAACTTGTCGCTCTCGTAGGTCATTCACCCAATCTTGATAAACTAGGTCATTGCGGAACTCCCAACTGAAGGCACCAACATAGCTCAAAAAGGCAGAGCTGACAAGGCAATCACCCAGTAGTTGGACACGTTTTTTCTTAAGTTCCTCTAGATCTTTGCTCCATCTGGAAATCAAGATATAAATTATTGGTCCAAACTCTCTTATATTTACATAATTTTTTGAAAACAGCTTATAATCTTCTTAACTTATCTTATCTATATATGACAGCAATTATAAAAGTGGTGAATACATTTTAAAAATGTTTAAATAAGTGAAGAAGATAAAGAAAATTTGCACATTTCTATTTACACTGAGAAATGACCAAAATCTGTAATTGTTCAAGTAAAATTGTTGTCTATTGAATCTTGACATGAAGTGTTTTTCCAGATCTCATTTCAAATAATCTATTTGTATACTATATGGACAGGCTGGAGCTAAGACTCTAACATATCACCAAAATACTTTAAATGTGCTGTGAATTACATCCACCTGTTGCCTACCTGATGTTCTCTGAATTACACCCACCTGTTGCCTACCTGATGTTGTCTGAATTACATCCACCTGTTGCCTACCTGATGTTCTCTGAATTACATCCACCTGTTGCCTACCTGATGTTCTCTGAATTACATCCACCTGTTGCCTCCCTGATGTTGTCTGAATTACATCCACCTGTTGCCTACCTGATGTTCTCTGAATTACATCCACCTGTTGCCTACCTCATGTTCTCTGAATTACATCCACCTGTTGCCTACCTGATGTTCTCTGAATTACATCCCCCTGTTGCCTACCTGATGTTCTCTGAACCAAGACCTGAGATCAGCTTATCTGCTGCTATCAATCTTCGCTCCATTATCCTGGCCTCCTCCTCTAAGGCCTGTTTCTCTGTCATGGCCTGCTCATATTTCTTATTGAGTTCATTTAACTCCTCTTCAAGGGCCTGGACTTCTTTTGTCACCTTATCAAGATCTCTCTTGGCCTTAGAAAAACAAGAAGAATCAATTTCAGACTATTTCCTCACAAAAGTACCTCAAAGTTGTGTTTTTTTATTAAGTGAGACTCTAGTTTTTTCCTTTATTTAAATATATATTGCCAACTAAAAATATTTTGAAGAAATTTGTTAAAATCAATTTTTTTTGTTCATGAAAATATCACACATGCATCATTTTAGAAAAAAAAAACAAGTTAAACCTAGAAATAAATTTCTTTTGAAAATGACTTGACAATATTTAATAAAAGTGGGCAGTGAATGCAGAATAATATAAAAAATCTGTGAAAGAATACAGACCTGAAAGAAGTTCCTCTCAAGTTTGGCCACCTTTTCTCTTTTTGGTTTGATTTCCCTGGCAACAGCACAATATCCCATGACAGCTTCCACAAACTTGAGGAGACCAGCTCCAGCTTTACTGATGGCTTTCATTGCATCGATTGTCATGTCAATGTCCTTCAGCAAACCTGCAGCAAAGATCAAATTATATAAATGTGTCATTTTATTATATATGTTTTTTAAAATTTGATTTTAATATGCTTTACAAACATTTTGAAGAATTTGATAAAAGTCATTTCTCTCTAAATATTTATAAGATTACACTTAATTATTTACAAATCGCGCCCTTAGAATAACAAAGTTCTATGTGAACTTTTAGTCGAACTGAGATATTCGCGTATGAAAATTTGATTTTAGTAGTCGTATCTAGAGTTATTATCAACTTGTTATTCTGAACTCCCCAGTAAATTGTCTCAATATACAGCTTTCATATTTTTTACCATGATAGATTAATACATGGACTATAACCCAGTGGCTTAACTCATTTAGGTCACAAATTCGACTTAGAACCTTGTTATTCTAAGGGAGTGAAATGTCAATACATTTTCTCAAATGTGTCCTGATAGTTTTTAATCTTATAGAAAACTAAATAAAACTTAATGAAATACCAAAAATTAAAGAGTGTTGACCCTCTTAAATAGAATGATGAAAATTCAAATAAAATTATTTCATAACTTTCTTATTTTGAATTATGGGTCTTTGAATTTAATTTGGCTCTTGTTACCTTTGACGGTTGCCATCTGCTTTTGTCCTATGTTATCCACGTCCATTTCCTTCAAGGTCTTGAGGAAATTAGCTTCTGACATCATCCCCCTGGCAGACTTCCACGACACATCACGTATGCCTTTCATCACCACAATACACTCACAGACTGTCTGCACTTCACGGGGTGGCTTGGCAAAAGATCTTAAAGTATGAAGAAAAAATCACATTCCAAGTCCATGTTTTTTAAGAAAGTTAATTTCCAAGATATCATGTTTGCAGAATAACATGAACGCAAGAGCTAAAGGATATCTTTCAAATCATTCTACCATTAAAAGTTTTTATTAGTTAACAACATAATCTCATTTTTTAACATTAATTTTTTTTAAAAAAAATTTTGCTTAAAATGTGTGACCTAATTTCTGTGACATCTTGCTTATCCAGGTCATCAAGGGCAATTCTGGCAGCTTCAAGGGCAGGTAAAGCTTCAGCCAATGCATCTTCTGCTTCTTTCTAAGGAATAAATTAGAGATTTGATCTCATTAAAAGAATCTAATCCTTGTACAGTTTCTCCCACTGTTGCTTTAACGCTACCTTAAGAATTCAAAATACAGAAATTGAGAGCTCACTTTAAGATCTGAGAGATAAACAAGCTCATGACACATTGGAGACTTGCTGAACAACAACAGGATAATATTGCTAAACATAACTCAGCATTTAGTCAATAACTTTACAAGAGGGTACGCAAAAAAAAAAATGATTCAATAAAGATTGTATAGTTGCACTCAGTGATTTTATTGTTTAATTGAGCAGATACTTTTTAAATTCACAGTTCACTATAAGAAAGTTGTTAAAAACATGACATTAAAGAAGATAGTATTTTTGATAGGAAGAAAATATAAAAACAGCTAATAATTCGTTCAAACTAACCTTCTCCACTTCAATAATTTTACTCTGCTCAGCAATTTCCTCTCCTTTGGCCTCAGCAAATGCTTTCTTTTCTGTGGCTGTCTTTGTGCCACTGGCGATTTCTTCTAAGAGAGCCTCACAAGCAGTTGTCTTCTCTGTGACTGCTACTTTCTGGACTGCAAGCTTTTCATTCAAAACTGCAAGCATCTCACTGGCGTCTGCAATTTTCTGCAATCCTCCTTGAAGACGTTCACACTGATAATTTTTAGTTTAAAATTATTGAAAACATTAGTCATTTAAACTAAAAAGTCATGGAATAATTTATTAATTTTAAAACAGTCATAAGTCAAAGTAGTACAGATCTCATTTATTGTAAAAAAACAAAAAAAACTAGTGAGTTTGTGATGAAATAGAAAATTAAATTTTTAAAAAGGGAAAGTGTTTGAGGTTATTGAAGAGTTTCTGTAGAAATTAATGTTTAATTTAAGTGCGGTAATGAGTGCCTCCCTTCTAATCCGAAAGCGTGGTAATATGCGCCTTGTCTCTAATCTCAGAGCATGGTAAAGCATGCCTAAATAGCACGCTCTTTAGAATTGAAATCATAGAAAGTAGAACATCATCATTTAGTGAGAGAAGCTTTAGTCAACTTCTGTAAATGGTGGTGTTTGCTTTTGCTAGTGTTATCATGGTACGATTCACTAAGTTTTGTGGTATTTTTAGGTTGATTTTCTTGAAGATGTGATTTTGCTATAATTTTTTGTAAAAATAATAGTATTAAACTACAGGTAAAAATAGAATTAAACTCAAGATGGTCTTTTGGATACGTAAATATTTATTCTTATCCTAAAAGATGAAGTCAGTATGACAATAATAATATAAATATATATTGTCCAGAAGTACACACCTGACTGAGGATGAACTTGTCCTGGTCATCAAGAAGCTTGACGTAGGTATTGATGAAGTCCAGGTAGTTTTTGGGTGTGACATAATTATTTCTGCGGAGCCTCTGCAGGAACTTAATGCTGTACACACCAATGGACTGGTGGACCATGACAACATGGGCCACAATGTCTTCACGCTTGTCTGTGGGAATCAGCTGATTCTGTAATATGTCAATCTCACACTAATAACTTGTTTTAGAATAGGTAATGACAGACTTAACATCTAGTGCGTTCTTTAGACTATTCAAAGATTACTAAAAACTAAATCATGTTTTTTTTTTAATGATGTCACTCACTTCAGGGGAGATAAAAACACTGGCAACTGCATAGAGAGCTTGTTCAGGCCATGGGAAGAACCAATCTATACTTGCATTGTTGACAGTACCTGAAGGGATAATGACAATTAGAGATCAGGATTCATTTTCTGTTTAAGTAGCATCCTGTTGTTGTATAAAAGTAGTCACAACTTTTATTATAGTGCAACTGACACACGGAGAAGAATTTTACAAAAAATAAGACTGGTATATTATGAGAACATTTTAAATGTTGAGAGTATCCAGGTGGACAGCTGTAAAAATTGTATGATATGGACTGCATTAGATCAGTGTGTGGAGTGTGTATAGATTTAAGTTGTTGATATATACATTATGTTTTATCATATACACAATATGTTTTATCATATACACAATCTTTATGATGGATGAAATACAAAGTAAAGTGTTAAGAGAGTTCATATACAATAATGATTTTCTGTAACTGGATGTTGGATGTTCAGCACTAACTTATAAATGATTTACTCTAATAGCTTAGACTAAAAAAAAATGGCTGAATCCGATTATACGTTCCCAAATGGGTTATATAGCAATTAACTCTGAGTTTTCTTCCTTAATTTGTTAATTTATGGTTTGGGTTAGGTTTAGTTATAATTATGAATTTAGGGTTAGGGTTAGCTTTAGAATTTTAATAGTTGATTTTTCCAATTTCTTTGGTACGCGGCATATCAACAAAGATGGTGGCTATGTTGAGTGGGAACGTCAAGTCGGATTTAACCAAAAAAATAGCTAAGACAATGTGGTAGGCAGTTTTTTGTTGCTGACATACTACTTTACACTAAGAATGAGATGAGCAGTACCAGGGAAATTTCTGCATCTTGTTCTCAGAGTGTCTCCAACTGGGGACATGGCCAGGACAATGTGGAGGTTGTTGGCACATTTGTTGATGAAGTATTGCCAGATCATCTCTTTGGCATGGCCAGCGCCAGCTCTCAGAGCTTCATCTCTCAACTACACAAGAACAAAACGTGAAATCAATTGACATTTACAGACAAGCACAGAAAAGAAATCTCTAAAAATGTTTACCTCATAAATAAAATAAAAAATCAACCATTAAAAGCCAGAATTATATTACAATTATTATATAAAATATGACTTAAAGTTGTAACTTTTACATACAATTGAATTTTTATAAGTAATGTAAACAATGGCATATATACACCCCTTCTCTTTATTACAACGGAAAGTCTTGTTAAAGAGCAGAATATTTTTTTATTATAAAATTCTGTGACAGAACCTTGTTTTGAAAATATATTTTTTAACCCCAGGGACAAAAAGCTTTTCTAGCTTCCATGATAAACTAAATGAGTTGATAAGAGATTTTTCTGACCTGTCCAATGATACCTTCTTTTTCATCATCAGCATAGAGAGCTGGGACCATACCCGATGTCAACATATTGTTGATCAATTCCAGAAAACCTGAAAGAAATTGATATTTTGTTGAATTCTGTTCAAATACATTATGCCACGAGATATTATTCTTTTACAGTGATTCTTTTTTGTTGGCTAATTATGGCATAAAATATATTTTATATGTGTAAAAAATGTTGGTTTGTTATATTATGCCTATCATTTTTTAAAACATATGTGACAAAGTTTCTTTTTTGAAGTCATACCTTCTTCAACAACATGTTGATCAGTGAATAAGAATGACACCTTTTGATTCTCCATTCCCAATTTGTTATATAAAACTTTCAAGTCTTCCCTGAAGGAATTTTCACTGTAACCTCGACTTAACATGATTTCAAAAACCTGGCAATCTGCAGCATATGAGGCCAACCGGCACAAACTCTGTTTACCACTGCCTAAAAAGAAAAGCAACATTCATTTGACAAAATATTTTGTCAAGCTTAAAAATTACTTCTCAGAAAACTTCTTTGATTGTATGTATTTTATCTACTGATTTAATTGCTCTTTCAAATTTTTAAAAATTTTATTAATAAATTCATTTAATAATTATCTACCTTAAATGTGCTAATAACTATTCCTTGCAACCCCCCCCCCCCCCCCGGCCTTAAAAAAAACCAAGAAAATAACCAAAGCCCATTTTACATTTTAGAGTCGTTATTTTTATCCAACATACACCCAACACCAACAAGAAGACATGCCCAGCATATCCCCAACACCAACAAGTAAGACATGCCCAACATACCCCCAACACCAACAAGTAAGACATGCCCAACATACCCCGAACACCAACAAGTAATGCATGCCCAACATACCCCCAACACCAACAAGTAAGACATGCCCAACATACCCCAAACACCAACAAGTAAGACATGCCCAACATACCCCCAACACCAAAAAGTAAGACATGCCCAACATACCCCCAACACCAACAAGTAACGCATGCCCTCTGTCCATCCTCAAAACTCTATGAATTCGTGTCAGATGTTCTAGGGCATCATCAAAGAGAACGAGATTCATTGGGGTGTTACTTTCATTGTAATCCTCTAGGATCTGTCAAGTTAAAAATATATTTATAGTCCCAATACTTTTTAATCAACATAGATTGTTAAAAATTGATTTAAAAAATGTATGTATTTTTTTAAAGTAGTAATTTTTCCATAGACAAAACATTGTCAATCACCAGAATAAGGAAGTAAAATGAATGTTTTAATTTTATATTAGAAAATTTTAATTACAAATAATTTAATAACAATGATTAGTGTTAAAATATTTTTTGTTTTAGTGTTTTCATTTATAAATTAATTTTTATCGTTTGTTATGATTTTCCAATATGAAAGGACTTTTATAAAAAAAATAATTTCAAAATTATCCCCAAAACATTTAGGTAAAAACATCAATATACAACAAACATTTCTCTTTTTTTTTCTCCATGCCTTATATATAGATTTGCATTCACATTGTTACAAAGTATAGATAATTTTGATAAACAAATCAATTGCCACACTTAACAAAACCATTTCTTACAATTTGTTTCCAATAACTTAAAGGTCGATAACAAAGTTATTAAGCAACGTACCTCTTGAAACAAACCCTTTGCTGCTTCATAATCTTGAATGTCCTCATAAAGTCTAGGTTCACCCTCATCCAGAGCTGTACGGTAGTCACCATACAACAAAGGTTCGCGCAGCACGTGTTCCAGGTGAGGCTTGTAATTCTCTTCCAGTAGGGCTAACATTTTTTTCTGGATATTAAAAATTATTTTTAAAAATGTATTTCAGAAAATCTATCATCATTAAAATCAATAAAAAAAACAAAATATAATTCACAGGCTCACAAAGAAAGTTGATGTTAATTTGATTCCAGATATCACAACTCACTGCAATGAGTTCTTTATCTTGTTCATTGATGAGACGGTCACTGATAACTCTGTGACACTCATTCCTCCACAACCGCAGAAACTGATCCTCTTTGGTGAACCTATCTGGGGTTGACAGGCACAATCCATTGTAGATACGAGACAAGTCCCGCAAGTTAAAGATGTAGTGAAACTTTGATGGAGTGGGAGGTAACTCCTTGACAATGTGGCTGGTGGTTGATTGAGATACAAAATTATTACAGCAATTAAGATTTCATGTAAGATATATAAGACATAAGATATTAGGAAAGATTTCATTCTTTAGATTTAATGGAAAAATATGATCCATAAGATATTAAAGAAATTTTAGATATCATTAAAAAATACATATTTATTGGATTCAATTTAGAAATATTTAAAGCTATAGATCTCCTTAGTACAATAAGAGCAGCATGATATAAAGTTAAATAATAAAGGTCTGTTAAATGAGTGTGATCCAAAAGTTGTTTAAGTTGTATATTAAATATCAGCATTAAAGGTTTTATGCAGCCAACATATTCCCCCCCCCCCCACATTTAAAAAAAAAACTGAATGTTGTATTCATATTTCAGTAATTTCATTTGAACTCTCAGCATTTTTTATATTTGTTTTTAACATTGAAGAATTTAAATTAATTTATTAAATGAAACTTAAATGAAACTTAACGCCAAGAAATAAAAGTTTCCAAATTTTTATCTTACATGTAAATAACACACCAAGTATCAGGTATGCATTAAATAAAATTATTAAAGAGTTAAAATTTGATGATTAAAACACGGATTAACAAATTTAATTGAATGATTTCAAAGAAATTTATTAAATTCTCACAGAAATAACCTGCAGACCTTCTAGATTCTTTAAAT
The DNA here is from genome assembly GCA_002072015.1 of Radix auricularia. Lineage (NCBI taxonomy): Eukaryota > Metazoa > Mollusca > Gastropoda > Lymnaeidae > Radix > Radix auricularia. Next base: position 37,634 of record MUZC01001379.1, read on the forward strand.
AGATTTTTATTTTCAATCTTGATTTTTGTTTATTATAGATAAAACACTAGCTATTGAAAAAACAATTAGGGTCAAAATAAAAACTATCAATTTTTTAAAATAAATTGTTTCTTTTGCTAACAACTTCAGATTAAAACTAAGATTCATTCTAATTATTTAAAGAGCTCAATATTAAATTTTCATGTTAAATTACTCTGAGTGCTCAACCATAAAGTCTTTTTAAAAAATTGTCGACCTTACTTTCAAATATTCAATAACTTACAGTCAAGCAATTCTTAAAACTGCTTTTAAGCAAAGTGTAAATGCTAATAACAATGATAGTTTAATTAATATTTAAACGAAGTTAAAATATTGCAAACAAAAGTAGCAAAAGTATAAATGTAAAAATATATAATTTGATATGTAAATGTAACAAAAAATTATATACGCTTCTGATATTTGGTTAAAGTTTCATATTAGAGTTTCTTGTTTAAATATTTGGTGTTAGATTCAAATAAGTGATACTATCTGCCACTAATGAAACAAACAGCTGACCAAGAGTCTGAGAGTAAGTAAAATAAAATGGTATCAGATGAGTTTACCTATACAACTCCATTGTCATCTTTGTGATTGTTGATGACAGGGCCTGTAGCTCTGGAGAAAATGACTGCAGATGTCCTTCAAGGATGGAGTTGTAAATTTTGAATAATGATTCACCATCAGGGAATGTCATATTAAAAACAGAGAAAAGAGAAATAAATCTGGGATCTGTGTCGTTGCGGCCGCCGCCAGCCTTGCCCATGGCAGCAATGTAACCCATGTCCCTCATGTTCTTCCAGTTCAGATCCTTGCCTCGATCATAGAGGCCACCACGTTCCAGAAGGAGTTTGAGAAGTGCAATGGGTTGCTGTGTCCCGTAAGTGTCAACCTGTAAAAAAAAAAACATTTATGTTTACATATTAATAATTTTTAGAAAATAGATATCTTAATATTTTTCAGTAATAATAATAATAATAGTAATAATAATAATAATGATTTGATAATTTATTTAGTGCTGTACCCCAACAAGCAGCTGAAATATTTTTCAATACAACAGCCTGAGATGTGATTACCTTAGAACATATAGACTCATTATCTCATTGAATATAAAAATAATACGCACTTGGGGCATATTCATGTCATCAATAAAGATGATGAGCCTCTTGCCTGGTGGAGGTCCATATGTGTCTTTGGTTCTTTTTTCTACGTTGGATTCCACATTGCGTTGTACATCCATGGAAGTTGTTCGAGATGAAAAGTTCATGTTCAACAGAAGCTTAAAGAAAAAGATGAGTTCAGATGAAAACATATTTCTCATTGTATTCAGAGTGTACTTTTGCCATCGCATAGTTTATCTTAAGTATGAGAAATGAATAAACAATTTTGACAAATTATTAAAAAGTCCCTTTATTCTTTAAGGGAGCCTTGCATACTGAATTCAATCACTTTGTATGAACTACCGTAATTTTTAATTTGTTAATTTCTTTTCTGAAATGTAAAAAAACAACAATAATGCTCCTAGCCATTTACATTTGTTTCAATTAACTAAGACAAATTGAAGAAAAATAAAGACTACACAGATAAGGGGCTGTCCATTATAAGTATGTCACACTATTTTTTACAATTTTAACTACCCCCAACACAAGACAGACCCGACCCGCTTNCAGTTTCAAACAAAAATTATAATTTTATTATTAACAACATAATTAAAATTTAATACGAAACACCATGATGGCACACATGGCCGGGTCCCCCCCCCCCAAATGTCACAAACTGTCACACTTTCTTACAACCCCATCCCTTTCTCTAGAACGTTATGTACTTTATGGATATCCCCTAAAGAACCATTTAAGGACACTAAGTTTTTGACATTGAAAATAATTGTTTTTCTTGATAATAAGCAAAGAGCTGAAACATCCTTCATGTTGCTCAGGCTTTACAAAAACAAACTTTGAATATAATATATTGTTCATGTAAATGTATTACCAACTCTTAACATCAATGTTTTTACAATTATTTTTAAGTGTCTAAATCAAGTGTCAGCATCATGTGATTGCTTATAAAGAAATAAGAATTAGGCTAATAATGAGTAAAATTGTTATTTTAATAAATTTTCATGAAAAAGAAAGATTTGAAATGTCTGATCTAAAGACATGACATGCTACATAAATAAAAAGGATGCACCATGAATACCCCTGATTACAATGGCTCAAAGGAAGACCAAGATTTAGATGGATGTTGTGGATAAAGGTCTACAGCTTAATAGTCCAAATATTGACAAGAAAGTTATCAGTAATCTTTAAGTGGAAAAACTTGTTGAGGCAGGCCAAAACCCTTCATGTGCTGTGTTATCAAAAAGGAAGGGTGGGTGTCTGTTCCAATAGAAAGATTTTGACATAAGGAATAAGTCTAGTGATAATTTGCACTTACATGTTGCTCTTGATCTAAAGTTCTGAGAAAGTTGGAAATTGTGGCAGTCTTTGAAGTTCCAGTCTCACCAATAAGAACTACTGGTCGTTTGATTCTCACCATGAGCTCAAGGAGCCATGTGGCTCTTACGGTGTCAACAGTAGGGACCAGAATTTCATAGAACTTGAGGTCTGGGTTGTGCTTGTATTTGGGGACCATTTTAGACCAGGGAACCCATTTCTTTTGCTCACCATCATAGAAGTATTCATACAGGGTCTGTAGTCCAGGAAGTTCACCTTAATAATAAAACAAAAAGTTAAAATATCTGCAAAAAGTCTCAGGTTTCATTGATTGAGATATCTTATTGCCATTTCAAAATAAAATTTAAAAATGCATTAATATGGGTCTTTTAAAAACTTCTGAGACTCCTTTAACTTTCTCAGAAGAGATGAAGTCAAATTTAGGACACACACAAATCACAATCATATAAAAAATGTATAAATACTCTTCCTGTAGATCTTTCTGCTATTCTCCTGCAACAGAAAACTATTTTTAAGTCATAAAAAATCTTTGATATAATTTATATAATATTTTATTCAAGTGTAAAACTTGCTCATAAAATTTGTCATAGACATTGTGAATAATAATTTTAGAACATAGTCATAGTTTAAAATATGGATTAAATAGCACTATTTCTAACACAAACAACTGTTTATTGAAATATAATAAATGAAACTCAGGCATGTGAGTGTGTTTTCTGGACTATAGTAACAATAATGTGATATAAACGTGTAATGGCAGAGCCTGCTGTATGTACTAGGAATTTATAGAATTTAAAGACACAAGTTTTCGGAAAGAAATTATTTACTTGTTTATGCCCTCTTTCATCAACTAATAGTATTTAAACCCATAATTTCTGCCATCCATTTTCTATCTTTCTCTACACTGAATTGTAGCAATGATTAATTATTGTAATAAAAAAGAAAGGTTGGAGTATGAGTTGGAATTATTTTTTGTCGTGAGGGAGGGGGGTGGGCACCAATTTTATTTAGTATCTTTTGACTTTTTTAGAATCTGGCAACGATCAAGGATAAAATCATAAATATTGAAAATAAATGAATACATTCAGAAAATGAATGGAGATGATTTTGATAACAGTGTTATGAAATGGGTAGTCCTAGTTGAGTATAACTTTCATAAAATAAAACTTGGAAGTTGGCTCTGGTTTTAAATGATTTTCTTATTAAATTGTGAAAGTTAATATAGTTTGGCCATTAAGGTGAACATATTATATGTAGGTGATTCTTCAGTTGGTAATGATAATGATAAATGCTTAAATTTAAATAAAAGTGACAGTGTAATTTTATATAAAAGCTTCAGTAATAGACAGAATTAAAGTATTGGTTAAGTTTAAATTAATCAATCAGGTTATTCTAATAACCAGCTAAACTTAAAAAAAAAGAGGATCAAATATATTTTAAAAAATTTTTTCACTAATCAAAGAAACATTTCAATTTATTTTTAGGAAATATGGAGTTCATTTTACTTCAGTAAATTATATTTATAAAATCTTAAGGGAATGGTGATTTATGAAACAGGTAACCAATTGCCACTAACAGTGTTGTTACTTTCATAATATTTGCTGCATTATTTCTCTAGTTCCAATGAAAAGGTGACATAAATCTTCCACTTAAACTTAAAGCCTTATTAAGACATCAGTAGGGTGTTATCATATTATACATTTATCGTAATAAAGGCAGTTTTATTATTGGGCTGAAATTTAAAATACATCAATATATTTGAAATTTAACAATCAGCTTTGAAAAAACAAGTGAATTATATAGTATACAGTTTGATTGAGTTCCTATACATTCATCAAAAAACTATCTAACAGATAACTGGCAGTGACAGCCTCCTGTCCAAGGAGTGTCATGACTGCCCAAACTTACTCAAAAATTCCTTCATTTTTCTTCTGAAGTTCATGAGAGCAACTATCAAAAACAAAATATAAACCAAAAAATTGTATTTTAAAAGATGTTATTTTAAATGTTGTTTCAACAGTTTTGTCACCTTTGACAAAGTGACACTTATTTAAAAATAATAAAATTCCATGAAATATCAAGGATCAGTGCTTACCCCGAAATCTTAGACTTCTAATTAAATAATGAAAGAGGGTAATTTCAATGTTGAGTGTAATCAATTAATAAAAAGAAAAATTATGTTACATTAAGCTATAGGAAAACAGAAAGGGAAGATAATTGCCACTTTAAGCATTTTCTTAACTTTGAGTAAAAATTAAATGATTATAATTCATCCTATTTATTACTTATATACTTGCAGATAAATATGTAGCAGTAAAAAATGGGATTGATGTAATGTATGTGCAGATTTTTCCTGGCCAACTTTAGTAAGTCAAAATAAGTTTAAAAAATTGAGAGAAAGCAATGACAATGGTTAACACATCTTGACAGTTTTTTTTGAAATGGAAAAAATGAACATTGTGGGTTTTCTTTGCACACAGTAGAGTCTTTTAAGAGATAAATTAGTAATTTCCCAAGCTCTTAGATAGGTAGCCACAAATAGATAAATGAAACAATATTCTGTCAACTAGATGAATAAAATTTAAGCTTGAAATATAAAATATGAAATAAAATACGGAATTTAAGATTAGCCCGTGTCGCATTCATGGTCACTTTCAGATGTTGATACAAAACCAGAGCAATAATGACATTTTAGCTGTAGTGTTATATTTCTTAGTTAATCTAAAAATGGTAAAATATGAATTTTTGAATGCTTCATTACACAGTAGATCATTTAACAATAACACTATTACTTGATTGGTTTCAAATTCAAATATTCTATGAATAACATTTTTAAAAGAAATATTTTCTTTTGTATTTTTTTTTTTGCCAATGGACACTTTTTATCTAATATTTGTTTTAGAATTATATGCAAAACTTTAAAACATTATAATTTCCACATCAGTAAAACTTATTGCATCATAAATTTTGAAATGTTTTTAAACAAAATTTTCCTACCTGGTCCAGCTAATTTGCTCTCTTCCTGTATCTGGGTCAGTGAAGCAAGGTATTTGACATAATTGTCAAACTTTACCCTTCCATCTTCTAGCAAGCCAGCCCCAACTGACCAAACAAGTGACTGCAGGAAATAAGCTTCAAGTTCTAATGGTTCAGGGACTTCCTTGATCAAGAGAGCATTGAGCATTTGGCTGAGCTGATTTACCTGCAACAATAATACAGTTTTTAAATTTGTTCTGCTTCTTAATTATTTATTTGATAAAGTATTAGTTCATTCTGAGTATGTCAGTCAGAGATCATTATTTAAATAGCTTTCCAATACTAACTCAGATGTTAGGTTTAAAATTAATAAATTAATTAAAACTAAATATATGATGATGATGGTTTCTTGGCACTTTTTGATCTATGCTGAGGTATCAAAGTAAAATAAGCAAATCACTTTTTCTAAATGTTGTTTAGCATTTGGAAAAACTAAAGCTTAGTGATTTACTTTAAATTAATTTACAACAAAAGACTAGTATTTTCTTATTTTAAAAGACTGGCAAATATTCAATTTACCATATTCAAGTTTGTCAGTGGCACAATAGTTTTCAGTTTTTCTCCTTGTCTGCCATCTTGAATCCCTTCAATGACAAGGTCAATGCAATTGGGAACATATTTCTCATAAAGAGTATTGAGAGTATCTTGCTCATGTTTGGTGGGTCTGGTGGACACCCACTTCTGCCAGAATGGCTTGTAGCCCAGGTTTTTGGGGTCAACATAGACCATGCCACATCGAGAGATTGTTGCAGGTGATGCAAATTGTAGATCATAAACCTATAGTGATGCCAATAACATTTGGTATGAACTTATATAAACAAGAAATCATCTAAAATGTTGAAACAACTAAATATATGTATATATCTGAATATTTAAAAAAAACAATCACTTGTCAAATGGTCTCTAAAACCCTATTATTTAAGATAAATTTTACACAAGACCTAAACATTTTGAATATTAGAACTAATTGAGTTTTAAATTTTTGTCAAGAACTTGCTTTGAAAACATTCCGAACCCATTTCAAGTATAAAATTGTATTTTACCTCAAAAAGCATAGCACAGTGCTTCTGTAATCTGATTCTTTCTCCATTGGCTAATGTCATCAACCTGTTGTCATCCATGACAGAGTTCATGTTTTCAACCCACAATGCATCAACATCACCATCATAAACAATGTATTTGCGTTCATTCTTATCAGTGGGTTTGTTGATATCCCTGAAAATGTTGGACAGTAGTCCATCAGTCCAGTCTCGGGTTACAGGATCTAGTATTCCATAAAGCTCAATCACTGATCTGTCCTTGGGATTTATGACATACAACTTTGTGTTGATTCCAAGCCTAAACAGAATTAAAAGAAAAAAACATTTTTTTAAAAGTTTGTATCAAATGAAAGAAATAATTTCCTTAAAAATGTTGTAAATAGAACATTCTCCTAACTATTTAGAAAATCTGTAAAGCTTATTCTTGTAAAGAGCTTTGTTTAAAAATCAAGTAAATTTACATAAGCCATCATTTTCCAACAAGGTACTTTCACCAACAATAAACACCAAACATTTTTATTATATACCATCTATAGCAAAAAATGAAGGTTCACCTGAAACCAAACTCTAGCATTTTAGTTAATTTGTATCACTCAATCTAGTTAGAGCTGATATTGTTTCATCAAACTATTTCACTATTTGATCCAAAAGGAAATTCGCGTTTAATAAAATTAGTTGAATAGAGATTCTTTCATTTCCATTTTTTTAAGGGAAGGTGGGAGTGAGAAATAGTAACACTCTAAATTAACAGGAAATCTTGTATGTTTGGAAATTTTTTTTCCCATCAAAATTAATAATTACCCCAAACATAAATGGGTTAGCCTGATATTATGCATAAGATAGATATTGTGTAATTATTTAATAGAACAAATAAGATTTCTGAAAAAGATGAGTGATTTTGTCTTGAATAACACTTACTTTGTTTGGGCCTGTGATAGTGTGTTGATGACAACAGATTTACCTCCTCCTGTTGGTCCTACTATCATTGTGGTGTGCCTGGTCAACATGGTCTCATACATTTGAACCACTTTGTCCACCTGATATGTTAAGTTTTAAAGTCACTTTTGTACACAACATAATTTTCACCTTTTCTTTTTTGGTAAGACTTTAATTTAATATAAAATTAATAGAAATTAAAATAAATCTCTACTATATTATTATGTTACTCTTTCAATAATTTAACAATTTTGAGTAATTTTCCACTTAGAGAAACACTTAACACATACAGAGAAAATGACAAAGCTTCTGATTCAAGGACAAACCTGATGAGGAAGCAGGATGTAACCACCGTCTTGCAATACCTGCTCCACTGCATCATTGAAATTGGGATATCTGACCCTGGGACAGTCCAGACCAGGAAACAAATCAGAGATGAGTCCCAGAAACAGAGGGACATCCTCAAAGACAAACTTGGGAAGGTTCATGTCTCTGAGAGCTCTCATCAATACAACATCCTGTCAAGGAATTCCAATGTAAATTTTTAAAAATGTTATATACTTGTTTGAAAATGTATAAACTCAGATTTTTACTTTTGTGATTTTAGAAGTTTCTATGGATTGTCATTTCTATCTTTTAATTACTAAAGTTCCACTAAACTGATACCTCTGCTAAATCTGGAGACCCTCTCTTCAGCTCACCAGCCATGACCAGGACAGATTTCAGAGCTCGGAGACCAAAATCATAATGGTACTGTTTGGACAACTGCTCCTTAGCCAGTTTGTACAGCACAGTCATTTTTTTAGCCAATATCTACAGAAATAGTAAATGAATGGTTTTTCATCTAAATTTGAATTGATATTCTAGAACACAGCAGAACATATTTATATTTGCTAAATTTAAAATATATTTTTTCAAACTTTAAAATCAAAGATCAATTTATTCATAACAAAAAATTGAATATACTTTTAGAGCAGCTATCACTTTTTAAAAACATTGTTATATAATTGTATTTGGAGTTATAAGATTCAAGAAAAATAAGAGAATAAATAGAGGGTCCTTACTTTGGCTAGTAAAAAGCCTTCAGAAAACAACATGATTTCACAAATCTGCTGGAGATCTGGCACGATGACCACAACAGGTCGGAAGAGGGCCTTTACAGACTCGGGCAACTCAGTTCTTCCAGCGTAACCAGGATTCATGGTAATAAATACACCAACTCTTGAGTCCATGTCAATTTCCTGCCCCTCAAACTGAAAGAAATTAAATTGTTTATTTTTTAATCTCATAAAATAACTGAAATTAATTCATTACTTTATATTAATTATTATTGAATTTTAATTCAGTTTTGAAAAAATATAAATTCTTACATGGAATCGTTTCAGATTTAGAACAAGTGCATTCTGGATGGTCTTCAGTTGTGTAGAGATGACAGAGAGAACAGACACATCAATTCTGTTGAATTCATCAAAACAGCCCCAAGCACCACATTGACAAAGACCAGACAATATTTTACCTACTGCCTGTATGAGAGAAATAGTCATATTTAATTATCACATTTGAATTCATTCTCTTGCATTAAAAAATATAATCATACTTTAAACACATCATTTTAGACCACCCTTCAACGGCACGGGTTCAAAACAGCGACTTCAAAACAGCGACTGTGTCAAAACAGTGACAGTCAAAACAGCGACAGTCAAAACAGCGACTTCAAAACAGCGACTGTATCAAAACAGCGACTGTATCAAAACAGCAACTGTATCAAAACTTCGACTTCACAACAAAGCTATTCTGGTCCAACCGTAAACCTAACACAGTGGTTCTCAACTTTTTGACACATAGACCCCTTTTTCATTTTCTAAACTTATCCAAGGACCCCAAGTAAAAACTACATAAATGCATAGAGAAAAAATAAAACCTAAAACAATTGCAACATTTTGATGAAGTATTTAATGAAAATTATATATTTTGATTTAAATAAAATTTAAAAGCAATTAATGACGCAGATTAGCATATGCTACATACATATGCACTTATTCATATACAAACAGCTGGTGAGTGACATAAAATTGTATCAACAAAAAATTAAAAATAACATTTAATTTGTCTTAGCTCCATAATATATAAATGAATTAAAAGGAAGATTAAAACAGAATAGAAAAGATGAAGGTTACTTAAATTATGTGACATTTATTTCTAAACTGTGAGCAAGTGCTCGAAGGTATTGTACAAGATCATACTGATCACGATTTTGCTGTACAGCGGTGATTCTTGTGTTCATTGTCACGTATTTCTTCATTCTCTGAGTCAGATCTCTGCCTTGTAGCAGCTGGGTAAGATTTGTGCGTTGAAGGGCTTCCTCCCGCCTTAGAGCTTCAATAAATCTGAAGATGGATGGGTGATGAATTTCAGCTGATCCCTGAAAAGCTTTGTGCCAACTTTCGAGCTGATTGTTTGTTCATGGCAGTCCTGCATCTTGTCGAGCTTTCACACTCCACATATGTATAGGAAATAACGGATGTCTTCTATCTCCACGTCTGTTTCTCCGCCCTACATAGTTATCCTCAAAGTAATTCACAAAAGGCATTAATTCTGGAGGATAGTCTGCAACCAGTTCATCAAAGGCATCACTTACTTCATCCACAGGTAAAAAGGCAAGAGCAAGGAGCATTTTTAATGCCATCCGAACATTTTCCTCTTGCACATACAACTGTTGTAATCCGTTTTCTTGAATCTTTCTCCAGAGTGATTGTCCAAAGTGAAAATAACAGCTGTAGATGTGTGTTTGAGGAAAAGCCTCAATAAGTGCAGCTTTCGAAGCTTTGAACACGACGGATATATGCAGTTAGTTTTCTCTCGTTAGCTAGCAGTCAGTTAAATAATGACGTGTGTACTTCAGATTTAGTAAATCATCAACAGCCTTTTGTTTGCAAGCATGTATATATACCCGGTATCCTTTTCGACGTCCAACTAAGCACACCCGATCCGATGTAATCGGACAATAAAAAGGTCACGTGGTCAGGTAAAGGTACGTAGATTCACTCTACCCCAAGTCATTTTATTTACATTTCCCATAAATCTCGCCAGCAAACGTTGACCTGTGGTCGTCGCTTAGTCTAGCCCTCGTAACATTTCCTGATGTAACATGGGCCAGCCAACGAACAGTGCCTGGTCTCGGTAGACTTCAATTGATCTCACCACCCCGATCAAAGTGGCGATGTAATAGGACTATAAAAATGCACGTGGTCAGATAGTCCTTTGTAAAAATACCTAAATTTATTCCGCCTCTCATTTCATTATTTACCTTCTCATAACACTCGCCACAACCATGGGTATACATAACACTATAACATAAAAGTCAATCTTCCCTCCACTCCCATGCCAAACATACTTAGAAAGGACCACATTTATCTTTAGTTTAAAAAAAAAATATTTTTCACAGCGGTTTTACACTTTTAATCGTAAAATCAAAATCAATTAATGAAATATAAAAAAAAAACAAACAAAAAACAACAATTTGTTATTAAGGTTTTGACATAAATGGCGAACCTCGCAGCTCTGAAACCACCACAAACCTGCGCCCTTTCATTCACTTCTGTTTCTTGTGTAGACCTACCTAGCATAAAAACTGAATTGTAATAAGATGTACAAAGTTGTCAGTATATAAAGTTAATACATTATATAGTTACTAACACCGCATAGCGGACAATATCGTTCAAGCAGCTGGGCCCATATGACTTAACAGAACGTTCCTTAATTGTTGTTGACATTTTGTTCAGTTTGTTTTCGTCTTAGTTTATGAGTATGACGAATGCATTGATAGGATGAATAAAAGTTTGTAATGCATTATAGTTCACCATAGTGTGTTACTGAGTGTGTAAAATGAGGTGCATGGATGGTGGCTAGGTTACATTGTATGGCGATCATGAAGGTGAAAATACTGCGGCGTTTATAATGGTTGCCCTGCCAGATTTTTAAAAAATTAAAGCCCCCTTGTCGAA
>MUZC01001379.1:49337-84071 GCA_002072015.1 Radix auricularia
AAAAAATCTGCATTATCACAAGCAAAAGAAAAAAGTCGCTATTTTGATACAGTCGCTGCTTTGATACAGTCGCTGTTTTGATACAGTCGCTATTTTGACCATCGCTGTTTTGACAGTCGCTGTTTTGACACAGTCGCTGTTTTGAAGTCGCTGTTATGACCGTCGCTGTTTTGACTGTCGCTGTTTTGACCGGATGCGCCCTTCAACAACTCACAATAAAAAACCCAAGGAACAGATATGAGAAAAACATTTCAATAATTTTTAATTAAGGTATTTTTTATGATATTTTGAATAATTTTTAATGATTCACAATATTCTTTTCATTTGAAAATAAATTTCACAAAATATATCCTTAAAAAATTAGTCTACTTTTTTTGAGAAATAGTGATTTCAGCTGAGTTCTTATAATTATAAATATTTTTTAAAAAGTTTTATTTGAAAGAACATTACTAAAGAAAGTTTTCATTGAAATTCTGAAATTAAATTATGAATGACATGCAAAGTTTACAAAAAACTACAGAGCATTAAAATGTTATTTGACCTTATAGTCCATGCCCTCTCCACAGTTGGTGACCACACACAGAAGCCCCAGAGCCTTGGCCAAATCTTTTGTCGTCTCTGTTTTACCTGTACCTGCTGGCCCAGCTGGCGCCCCTCCAAGTTTCATGGACAGTGCCTATAATTAGACAGATCACAAGCAAACAGGATATGCCAATAAGCAAAGCATTGTTTCTTTATTTTTTGCTGAAGTCTTTTTTTTTTTTTTGGCATAATAAATTAATGCTATTTATTGCTGTGTGTTAAAAAAAAAAGCCCCTTAAATTTTCAAGGAAGCCAAAAGATAAAAATCAGCACAAAAAATGGACAGTGGTAGAAAAAAAATGAAATGAAACTTAACTCCTCAAAACTTCATTATAAAAACAATTTAGTTTTAAAAGCAGACCTGTGTTAGGGTAAGGTATATCCTGTCCGTAAGAGGTGTAATGACCAGCCTGCCATTGAGGCCCATGTACTCGTAACCATAGCCAAACTCTCCAGTGCACTGGCGTATGACCAGCTCATCTGGTTCTTTCTCCCAGTAGAAACGGAGCTGAGATTCCCACTCAAATTCCCTTGAGTCCATGATGCTGTTTATTAAAGGGAGGGAAAATTAGTTCAGAAAATACCTTTAAAAAAATTGAAAAACAAATCATACAGTGGTACCTTTGTATATGCCTGCTTCGGTATAAGTCCAACTTGGTATATGTCTTATTTTGAAGCCAAAAATTTTGCTTCGTATACAACCTATGTTTGGCATTTAACCCATGTGCTAGAAATTGCATGGGGTTGTCCGTAAATGATGTCACGCGATTTTGGTCGATTTCCCTTCCCGCCTTGTTACAGAAGTTACCTCCTCAAATATGACATCACAAAGCTCCCCCCCCCAATAAAACCCGTAACTCCTTATTCAAAATGAGCAGGTTTCAAATCACTTATATGTCATTTAAGTATGTATTTAGTTTAGTGTAAGGCTGTACTCTATGATAACACGCGTGAATCAATTTACATCATTAAATAAATAATTACGTGCAATTTTTATGCAAATTTAAGCATTATCTTATCATATTTGATAAACATGCTCCTTCTATACAGAAGGTTATTGCGTCCTGCGATTATCTATAAGCATTTAAATGTGATGTCATATTTCTTAAACATTCCCCTTCCCCTTGTCACACATCTTCACATATCTTAGACATATGGCAAAGGTTCTGGAATGGATTAAAGACGTATACAGAGGTAGCACTGTAGAGCCCAGAGATTTATTCTTTTATTAGAACATTTCTGTAGGTTTAATTAAAAGTCCGAGAAAACATATTGACATATTTGGGAAAATAGATTGTTTTCAATTTCTATGAGCTATGAATGCAGTCATGTAAATATTGAGTATAAATACAGATTAAATTATAAAAAGTAAAATTGTTTACCTGTCCCTCACAAAGCAGTCAATGATATCCCGGGCATGCACATCAATAATGAGAACTGTGTTGAACTTTGACCTGTCATTCTTAGACAATGGTGACCTCACCTATTTAAGTGAATAAATATTATTAATACTATTTAGCTCTGTAATATATTACAAAGCTCAGAAATATTAGAGATAAAAATAGAATACTTAAATGCTTTTGTTTTTGTTAAGACCATTGAGTTAGGGTTTTAAAAATTTCACATAAAATCATTTACTTTGATAAATTTTTAAAATATATTTATCATTACAAAAGTCATTCCCAAATGAAAACTAATAACATAAAACACTAGATGCGGACCACGGCATAGCATAATGCCGCAGACTTGCTCATAAATAGTGCAAAGAAATTAAGGTGGGGAGAACAGACAAAAACTACAAAACAAAGAAATCAGAACAACGTGAATGAACAGCCGTGTTGTGAAGTCATGTTAGAAAAGAAATTGGGAAATGAACAGGCACAAACACAAGCATTTTTTAAAATTAAAAAAGTAATGTCTTAGCTGGGGCTTGAACCTACAACCTTCCGCATGTTAGGCGAATGTAATAACCATGAAACATTATGAAATACATGCTATTCTGTTGTTCTGAAAGAACAAAGAAATTGACCTCAATTGAACGAATTATTGGTTTCGATGACCCCCCGCCCTCTGCACTATCTTTTCTCGCCAGCTGATTGGTCGTGGGGTTAGACAGCTTGCTTGGTGTCCGGCATGGTTGATCAATGAGGGGAATTATATATATATAGATAATTTGATCAGCTTTAGAAATTGTTTAAGAAGTTTGGCCTTTTTTTTTAAAAAATAGTTCTACTTAGATGTAACGCATGTCATTCATAAAATACAGAAAGTAATGTGTAAAGAAATACTCATAATTCTTTACCTTGACCACAAGGTCATCAATTTGTTTGTGAAGTTTTTTGGCATAATCTTTCATGGCTGTCTTTTGGCCCTTCTTGACCTTACGGAAAACATCTTCCACTTCCCACGTCCACCAGACTTGGTTGCCAGCCAAACACACCATTCCTTGGTAATCCAGCATCCAGTCGACTCTTCAGATATGAAGGAAACATTTGAGGGAAATAAACAAAATTTAATTACTTTGGATAATTACATTTATTTAGAAAAAATACATCAATATCATAATCAGTCAGAAATATTTCAGGGAAAATAAAATACTAGAATAATATTCAGTGTTCCTGTAAATGTTATCATTGGTCATTTTAATTTTTAAAAATAATTTCCTCTATGATGCATTTGTAACTAAAATTTGAGAAACAATTTTTAAATAGAAGAGAGAGGAAAAAAATGTTTTGCAAGTTTTAAAATAATTATTTATCACAGTATGGTGATAGAGAAAAGATCAGGAAAAAGTGGCCATTAGCATCCTACCTGGTCTTCTTGTGGCTGTAGTAAAAAATGGCCTCCTTAGTGATAAGTCGGTTGGTTGCTCTCATCTCTGCCAGCATGGATGTCATCCAGTCTTCAACCCTGCCATCAGCTGTGACATTAGCGTGAAAGTCCATTTCTTCCTTCTCAGCAGACACCATCCCAGTGGCTAACATTTCATTGGTTGGACCTTTCTGGAATTTTAAGGCTGCTATGTTGTCAAACATCTGGTGGAAATAAAGACAGATATAAATGTATCTTTTTTAAATGAGTTTTTGATTATGCAATAAAAGATTTTAAATTTTTTAAAAATCTATTTTCTTTCAACAATTAATAAAAGGCTCAGTAATATAAGGTATTCCTATCATACACCCAACTGTTTTAACTCAATAATCAAACAGTATTTTTTTCTTTAAGACTTAAATTTAATTCAAGTCATAATTAAAAATAAAAAAACTGAAAATTGATACCAAATAATGACATTGTAGTAAAAATCTAAAAACAACTTGCTAGTAACAGTCTTTTTCTTTAAAGAATTCAAAATGAATTGAAATTATTAACTTATTTTTTAGAGTTAAGATGGTGAAAGTGTTTTTGAATATGGATTATAACTGAGAATTACAATCTGAATATTTAACTAATTTAAATAAATGTAGAAACCAACCTCTAGGGAGGGATTTTCTGAAAATGATACATGTTTAACTTATCAGATTTCTTAATACGATATTGAAGAAATAACACAATTTCAACTAACTTTGATCATGTGTTCCTGGACACATTCAGGATCTGATGATCCTAGGATACTTAGCAGCTCATCATCTGAGATAAAAAAGAACCTCGGAAAAGCATTACGCTTGGAGTCTAAGTAGTCATTCAAAGATTTCTGGCACTTTTCTAAACCTAAACTCAAAGACTGAAGATCTTGTAAACGATTGGCAGCATGGCAAGAGGTCTTTATTTGGGGAGTCTTGTGTGTATCTGTCATAATCTAAACAAATAAACAGTGGACTTTAAAATTAATTACCAAACACAAAATGTGAATTATTAAAATATTTAATTAATAAAAACTGGCTGTATGATTTATATTTTTAAACTGAGTATTCTAGTTGAAACTTAGCTGTAAATTTCAGGTCGTTTTTTAAAAAATGCATAGTGTTAACAGAAATCATTAAATAAAGTTTCAGAAAAAAATTAATGACTTTCAGTTGATTGTAACAAACCTTTTTAAAAGTTTTATCAATTTGGTCAAATTTTTTTGCTTCTTCAGGCAACTGAGAACGAATGTCTCCCCCAATGAAGATGCCCTCAAGGTACATCCACTTGCGCTGAACAATCATCCAGACCTGACAAGATATTTAAAATGTTCAAACTTTTATGAAATTTACACAATGCTATCATTAATGCATTTTTCTAATACATTTAATATGCCTGGAAAAAAATTCTGATCAGCAATTAAATCCATAATTACAACTACACCTCAATTAAAAAAACTAAAAATTACATGCATTTAAAAGCAAATTAGGGGTATTAAACTTTTCAAAATAAAATGATAATGAATACTTTATTCAAAAATTAATAGCTTCAAGCTTTTCACTTCATTTTTAAATCTGGTTTACGTTGCCACAATTTCTTTTTTGTATTATGCCATTAAAAAAAAAATTTTCTGAATAAAGTAACAGAATAAAATATTTCACATTTTGATGATTTGTTTCAGTTATTTCAAATCAGAAATAAATTAAAGAAAATATAATAATTCCAACTCACGTCCAAAACTTCAGAAATGTGAGACAATGATTTCTCCCAGTTCTGAACACTTGTCAAGAATGGTCCAATGAACCTGGAGGCTGACATGCTCTGAAATGAGAAGAAAACTATTTTACTTCACATTGGTTAAATTAAGATAAAATACACCACAATACCTACTTCATGAGTAGAAAAGTTCATTTTGAAAACATATTTTCAGCTATAATTTCAAATAATCAAATGGATTTAAAATATATTCAAACATATTATGTTTAAAAAGCTACAGAATATAACAAATATGAAGTATTTATTTTCTGATGTCTTGTCCGTTACATATTTTTAAAACAAATTTTTTCTGAGAACACTATTTTTATCATCATTCAGCTGTTTTTTTAAATTTGATAATAACATTACATGACTTTCTAATTTTCAAAAATCCTAACCAACCTGTAGGTTCATGGATGAGTCATCCAGACTCTGCAACACCTCATCCACTGATCCCAGTATAAAGCCTCTGTTGGATGTTCCTTTCATGTACGACTGAACATTAAATTTCATGTTGTTCCATGTTTCTTCCACCTCTCTCACACCCTGTTGATAAGCAAATAATACAACTATAGAATCAGACATCAGTAATTATAAATATTAAAAAACATCTTTCTCTTTCCCTTCCTTTTGTGTGTATGAGGGGGAGGGGGAAACCTGAAATCATCAAACAAAATTGTTGGAGTAATTCTGAGCCATATGCCAGTTAAAAACAAAGTATATTTTCAAACTATTGATTATTTTAAAAAATTATTTTCATCAGGTTAATTATACTTTTATAACACAATTTCTAATGAAAATTTATTTTGACCTTTTCAATGCCCATTTCTTTAGAAGCACAGGTGACAATCTCAGCTATAGTATCTCTGTAGCGGTGTAGCTCCATTGCAAAGATATTTGACAGAGTGAATGTGTCAGGATTCATATCAAATTTCTGTCCAGTTTTGGCCATTAGCTCTTTCCAGTGACGGTCACGTAAGGCTTCATGTTTTAAGTCCCCAAACAATGGAAGAGAATCTCTGAATTCTTTCATTTTGTCCTCCAAGCAACGAGCAACTGCCATTTGTCGAATGTCTCTAGGAAGTTTCCTTAAAGTTTTTAAGAACCCTTCAATGCCATCTTGCAGAATCTGAACATTTAGATTGACCCACAAGGTCTCAGACCACTGTTCCCTGGCAACCTAATCAATTTAAAAAACAAAGTAGTTAACAAGATACTTTCAATTAGAGATAGGAGAATATATGATAATAAATAATTTTACAGTGATAAGGATCTATTTAATTTCATAAATGGAGGTTTAAATTTTGTGCCTCCTTTTATCCCAAAATGACAGTATCAATTTTTTGTATAACATCTCATTTCTCAATGTTATGATTTTGATCTATTTGATTTATTCTATAGCATTATTCCACAACACTAAATAGCAAGTAGAAAATATTTAAAAAGTATCCCTTTATCAGTGTGCTTTTAAAATTCAGACAGTTTATCAATAACATGAAATAATCATACCCCAGCTTTTTAATACAATCCTGCCCATACATGTACAAAAGCATTAATGAAAAAAGAAAAAAGAGAACATTTGTCAGCTGGGTACCTTCTGCTCTGTGTACAATAGGTAAATTGATTCCAGACCAGACATTTCTTTTTGGACTTTCAACAGCTCTGGGTACATTGTGATAGGCAGCTCAAAAAGTTTTTCAGCATTGGTGAGTTCTTGTTTGTTGGTCTCCAGCTCATGGACTTCCTCTTTGTAAAGCTTCAGCAACTCAACACCTGTAGTGTATGAAATTAAATTTTAACCCTGTAAGTTATCAAATTATTTGTGCCTCTTTACTTCCAATACCTTTAATAGTGAGTAGATATTTTATAGACTAAACTAGCCTTTCCATTTAGAGATTATTATTATTAGTTGTTAAGCATGTTTAGTTCAATCTTTTAGTTTAAAGTTAAAATAGCTATTATGCTTTAAAGATTACTCTTAACAATTGCAATATTTTAGAATTTCATTTGAATTGTTTTATTCAAAATTTAGTTTCCATATTTAAATCAAAACAAAATTAACTTTGTTTTTTAGTGTTGGGAGATTTGTTAAAGTATTTCAATAAAGTAAACATAAAATATATCAAGACCTTTATCCAAATCCTCCCCAACTGCTCCAGGACCTTCCAGTAAAAATCTGTCAGAAAAGTCTGTGAGAGCTTTTTTAAAGTCTGTTATTTGATCTTGAGTGATCTAGTTTTTTAAAAATAAATCAATTTTTCAATACTTTAATTTGGTGTAAAGTAAATAATAACTTCCTTTTTTTGTTGACATAATACATCTCAATTCCACTGATAGATTTAAAGTGTAGGCACAGTTGATAATGGTGTTATAAAATTCTTAAAGAAAATAAACTAAAAAATCAGAAATAAAAAATACAACAAAAAGAAAAAAAAAACAAAAACAAAAGCCAAATACCAGATGGATTTGCTGCAGATTTCTCTAATGTAAAAATTAAGTTAGAGCAGCTTTAAACCAAACCCAAGCTAACACACTAAATATGTTGAGAGGGTTCTAGAGTGTAACTGACTGAGAGAAACCAATCATATGAAATTTTTTAAAACCACAATTAGAATAATGTTTCTTACACACCTCTGTGAACTTTCTCTTGACTTTCACAAGACTGGCATCAATATTCTTGGATTTAAGGACCAGGTCATCCCAAATCTGAGGCAGTTGAGCTTGAAGTTCTTGTTCCTTTTCATCAATCTTTTTTTAAATAATAATTGCATTATAAATTAAAATCTTGCTTAATAAAGCTAGACATAATTCTAACTCTATTTCAAATTAAAAACAAATCCAAAACTTATTTCTCTATATATTTAATCTATTTATCTTAAAATAAAATGTGTTTATTTATATTGAGGAAAAGTTACAAAAAAGTTCAAATATAAAGAGTTTAAAGTTAACATAAACTGACATCCAACTTACGGGTATATTGTACATGGCCAGCGTTCTGTATCTCTCCTGAATCTCTGCAATTTTGGTCATGACATCAAGTGACATTGACTTGATGTCTGAGATGGTGGAAAGAACAAACTTGAGGTCATCCAGGGTTGATGGAGTTTGTTCTAGGTCATCAGATTTATCCTTTGGAAATTTGAAAATTTAGAAAAGTTGTCACTTGCATGAACTAAAATTATGGAAAGTTAAAGACTCATACCGTCTATGACATCCTATAAACCTCAAACAAGCATGTTTGTTTGTCTGAAATCACATAACTTCTTACCTAAATAAGAACAGAGGGTGTAAATTATTGAGACGCAGTATTGACATGAAGTACTTTTGAAAATATCATTTAATTATGTTTTATTGAGCTTACATCAAGGAGCTTGTGTGTGCTTGTCAGCATCTCTTTAGCTGAATCCTGAAGTAATTTTCCAATAGTTTTGATCCATTCCCTGGCATGATCTTTAACTGCACCTGCAAGCTGAGCCATGTGTAGACGTATACAATCTTGATCTCGAAATTCACTCATGGCATTAATCTCCTCAATAGTTTTGTAGTAGGACTGAAGTCTATCATCAAATTCAACAGAACTTGGATTTCTCTGCATCCACTTTTCTGCTACTGCTTGCTGTACGCATAAAAAAGAATTAAATATAATATGCTCTATATAGGTTTTAACATATATTAAATGTATTAATTCTCTGTTAATAATATCTTTGGTTTAACTCTTAATGTGCCAAAGTGCGATAATCCGTGATTTACCCTTTTTTACCAAAGCGCGATAATGCGCGACTCGATAGAACTCTCTTTAGAAACAAAATTACAGAAAATAAAAACTCTTCCGTGCGGGAAAAACGATGATTTCAATTTCCGGGAATGGCGGCTGTTTCTCTCGCTAGTGTTATCACTCGATTCGCAAAGTTTTTTTAAAGTTTTTGCGTTGTTTTTTTTGAAGATGCGATTTTGCTATACACTATTACTAGGGCTGTTATCGATTCATTTAAATTTAATCGTTAACTTTTGAAAAATTACCGAATAATTAATCGATAATTTTGATTAGAGGCAAATATAAGATGTATGACGTCATTTAACTGAAAATTTCAAGGGAAGTGACAAAAACAGGCAATTTAATAGTTTTAGGATATATATTTAAATATAAGTAGTTCAAAATTATGTCCATGAATTTAAATTTTGTTATTGTTACTAAGCAAAAACAATGTTTAATTTTTAAATATTATTTTCCTTGTAAAAACAGCTTATTTTAAAGTTTATACTTTAAAAATCTTTTTTTTTTAATGGAGAAGTTTTTAAGTAAAAAACCTATTAGATATTTATAATTAATTATTTCTGAACAAATGGATAAAATTGTTTCACATATTTTCTGTAATTTAAATCGATATTTTATCGATTAAAATAATTATAATCGATAAAAACTTTTACCGATTAATTGTGAAATTAATCGATAATTTCCGCAGAACTAATTATTACTTAGATAATAGTACTTAACTACAGGTAAAAATAGGTTTAAACTCAAAATGGTCTTTCCAATACATAAAATAACCATTCTTATCCTAAAAGATGAGGTCAGTATGACAATAATAATATCAATAGATTTTACGCAATTTTTTTAATTTCAAAACCGGTTGATCGCAATTTGGGAAATTCTTACGGCACTGAGGCGGAAGTTTTCCGAAAAGCTTATGGCACATCAAGAGTTAAAATGAAAATACTTTAAGATCTTATAATTAAATTTTTTAGACTTACTGTAAAGATGTGGTTGTTAGAATTTTATTTCTCTCTTTTTAAACATTTATGTTAAAATGATTAATTACAGCACAGTAATAATTTAAATTTATTTGACTTTCTTAGATGGAATTTACTAAGAAATGATAGTAAAATTAAATTTGATACCTTGTCAACTTTCCAAACATGTCTATATTTCTTCCATCTTGTCAAAAATCTCCTCAGGTCAGTCAAAGTTCCTTTGATATCATTCTGAACTTTTTGAATAGTCTCAATGATGTCCTGATTCAAGGCCATGTCCATGAAAAAACTGAACACAAAAAGTTCATCCTCCCCGTCAACTTTTTGTGGCTGACTCTCCTGGCAGCTGCCATTTAGCCACCGAATAAAACACTTTGATCTAAGAACAAATGGAAAAAAATTATGTACGCATTAATATCACATAAATAAATAGCAATTAAATTATTGGTTGTTCCTTGGACATTTTTTGTATATTGATTTATTTGTACACAATTTTTTATTTAAAAAAAATTTTTTTTTTACTAGACAAATGAAATGATAATTCATATTTTATTTAATCTTATAAAATAAATACGAAATAGATTTTATCAATCTTTCTCAAAGTAACTGAAAAACCAACAAAACAATCTAGCAATATTTATATGAAGAAATATATAAATTTTATTGACAATATTTTTTAATAGCAGAGACATTTATCTGAATTAGGAAAATCAATAGTCAGATACCAACCCTTCAAGGCAATCCCTGACACACTGAACAGTAAGTTTATAGACTTCATTGGCTTGAGGATGTAAGACAACATCAGGAGGGGCCAGCAAGGACTCCACTTGGAATAAAGGAATATTTGTCTTGAGAGCAGCACTGAACTTCACCAGATTGTTGAGGGTCATCTAAAACATTGGTGTTGAAAACAGCCAAAATCATGTTTAAAATTTTTATAACTTAGTTGTTAAACACTGTAATAATAAAAATTAAATTAATGAAAATATATGAATAAAAATTTATTCACTACATTTTATAAAATTCAAAGAAATATTATTTATCTTTCTATGAACTTTAAAATATGATATATGAGTAGCTATTGAAAAGGAACTGACAACTAAAGATAATGTAATAAAACTTTTTATTAACTAATTCTTGCCTTGGTAAGTGCTTCAAAGACTTTTCTCTCCCAGAATGCATAATAACGGGCCATCTTTGGTGAACGACCTGTGTTTGTGTGAACAACCAAACCCTCCATTTTTGTCAACAGTGGTCCAATGGCTCTATATTTGCGGGCCATAATCTCCAGGTCCTTCACTCTTTCTTGTTCAATGTACTCAAAATATTCCTGTAATGAACAAAAATTAATAAATTTAATTGCAAATTTTATTAAATTAAAGCAAACAATGAACGCTGTGATATACAAAAGTTATCAAAAATTAATTCCAAATTCAAGTTTAAGATAGATTGTCAGACTTATAAACAAAACAAACCCACAATGAGATCAGGTTCTTATGGTTTTCATCATGTAAAAAGCTAACAATTTGTAAATATTTTCTAAGATAAATATTTAAAATATTTGCTTTCAGATGATGGGTATAGCAATTACTTCTGACATGTTTGTATCTTAATAAAAAGCTTTACCTTGCAAGAATGTAAATGTCCTGGATACTTGGGTTTAGGAGTTTTAAACAAATTGGCATGTTCAATAATACTCAGTCGTTGGTTGATGTCTCTTGCATTTTTCTGAATTTGATGCACCAAGGACTCAAATTTGGCAATGGCCTGTAAGAAAATTCAGGTAGCTTGCTTATATTTAATGTTTTTGTTTTAAACTATATTCAAATTCCTTATTTTTATAAATAAAAGGTATATGGCTCTATTAGATCCTTTGTTGTTGGAAAATAAATAGTAATGGTCCAGGTTTGTTTTTATAAACTATGAAAATTATGATTTTTAAAAAATCATAATCTGACACCAAAATAAACTAAATGAGGAAAATAGATTATACTGACTGAGTCACATTTAGAAATGTAATCATTAATGCCTAGAGAGTTCCAGTTCAAGCGTTTTGAACCTGGACGAAGCATTCTTCTTAGATCTCTTTTGTGGTCTTCAAGAAGTGTGGCCTGGGAACAAAGTGAAAAATTTTTTTAATGAGTAATACAATAAAATATTTTTTAAAAAAAATATTCAAATATGGAAAAGGTATTTTTATCATATAATTTTAATTTTAAAAAGTAAAACTGTTTTTTTTAAAAATTAATTAAACCATGTCAACATATACCTCTGCATAGTCCAGAGAGGCCAGCACAGCATGATAACGATGTAACATACGGGACAATCCATCAACATATCGAATATACTTCTCTTCCTAATGAAATAAAAGTAAACAACAAAATCAAAGTAAGCCTTCCATATAATTAAAAGATGGGAACTTTAAAACACAGCAAATATTTAGATAATTACATAGTATTATTATTATTATTATTATAATTACATACCTGCAAAGCAACATTTCTTGCAAGTTCTGGGACTGTAAAGCCAAGTGATTCAACATATTTGGTTTCTGCTATGATTTCTGCCAGTCTAAGATCGAAGTCCACCACATATTTAGCCTCTGTGTTCATTACTGTCAGAGAACATGCAAACAATAATTACTTAAAATTTCATTATACATTTATAATGTTTCAACCCATGATTTGAATGAAAATTGGTATTAATTTTCATAACACATCAATTACTTCAAATTATATATAATATAAAAATGAATGGACATTAATTTTATTGTTTCAACTTTTACACACAAACACTAAGAGATTCAACTAAATTCCAGCAGTGTAATATCAAGTAGAAATATTTCATCTTTCATTAGTTTTTCTGATTCTGCAAACCAATTAGTCAAACAAAACATTTGAAGACTCCGCTATGTGACATTTTTGGAGTTATGAGATTTCAAATCTTAAAGATCAAAACTATACAGAATATTTATTTATCCACCATATACATTTGAAATTTGCATATGGACCAAATGGCCATTTTCTCGTTCAGAGCATTCTATTTTTAAAAAAATATTTTTACCCTTATCAGGAAGGATAACTAAAAATTTTCAAAAATGTCACATATCCACTTCTACCCTTGAGGTCTTTATTTAAAAAAAAAAAAAAACTTTTCACAAATTACCTACCTCTGCAAGTTCACCCCCCCCCCCCCCCTAAAATGTAAAAAAAAAATTATTTCTAGTTCTGCTCTTCAAACCACGAATCTTACCTCACACTTCATACTTAAATACCACAAATAACATTAAAAAAAAATTTCATTCAAGAGAAATGGCATGGTAGCTGATTGTATTTTAGTTGCACCAAAAAAAAAAGTTAATTAATTTAAATAAATGATTTAATTGTAAAATTTTTGTTAGTTTAGCTACAGAAATTCTTTAGAAGCCTAATGAAAAGATTTTGAGAAGTTGCAATAATTTTTTTGCAAATAGTTAAACTTTTTTTTAAAAAGATAATTATTGAAATTACATGGACATATTTAAATATTCAATTCCAAAAGATAAAAATAGAAAATGAAAGTATATTATTTAAGTGTTGTTCATAACCTTAAAATCCTCAAACATTTTAATTCATTATGAAGAATTTTTCTCACATTCCTTTTTAAAAGTTCTTCTTTGTTTAATAGAATCTAATTTCATTTCAATGTCTATAAATTTGCATATGGTTAATAATATAATTAAAGAAAAAAGACTGTTTTAAATTCAAATTTTACTAGAGTATTTTTTTTTAGAATTTAAAAGTTTAACAACTAAACAAAGGTAACAATAAACTCTAAAAAGATAACATAATAAATTAAACTATAGTATATTAAGTTGTATTTTTGTTTCTTTTTGTACATTAAATTTAATAAATGATTCAGCTAGATTTGTCTATATAAATAAAATAAGACATTATACATGGAAAATAAAAAGAAATTGAAGATAAAGGAAATAATTAATTTGGACTCTTATAAAGTGAGGTATTTGAAAACATGTTTGCCTATTAAATTTTATTTATGCATTTCCCACATTGATAATTTCTAGACTCATTATTTGTTGGGTTACTTGTAGTTTGATAAGAAAAATTACAGTATATAATATTTGAACAGTCCCAAAGAGGGCCTGAAAGTCTAAAAAAATGTTAGACCCAAAAGGTCAGTCACAATACAATAAAAACAGTCAATGACAACATTAAACAGTTTTAAAAATAGTGTTACTTGGTATGAGATTATTTCAGGGCCTTTTATGAACTGTACAAATATTATCAACTTTTCAACCTAAAATCAGTATTTACGGTCTTTGCAATCGTTGGATTTTTTTAAAAATCCAAACAGTCCTTCAGATTCATATCCTAATTGAAGTGAAATAATAAAGGATATTAACTACAGCATATTCTTTAAAGCTTAGAAATAGATTTTATTTTTAAACATTTTAACTAGGAAAAAAGTCAAGAAAGATATAACAATTCAAAATAAAATAAACCTATTTTTAAAAAATCTAATTAAGAAAGTATAATTTAGAGTCGCTGAAAAGATGTAGTTTTGCCAAAAAATGAAATAGAATTAAAAAGAAAAACTTATCAAAATGAAACTTACACTGTAAAGCCATTTCAGTTGGAGCATTTTTTTCTTTCATGATTCCTAATATTTATAACACAACAGATACATATTTGGAAACCATCAACAATGACTAATCTCCAAATTAAGTACTTATAAGTTACAGACTAACGAAGCAAAGAAATAAAGTGTTATTTCAACAGATCTTATGCCAGATTTGAAAACAATCACTTCCCTTTTCAATTCTAAAATAAAAATTAATTTTCAAAAATAGTTTATAAAGATGAATTATAAAATTTTGAAAAATCATTTGCAATTTAAGAGAACACATTTGTATTATTCATTAAAGTTGTAATTGTAAAATTAAACATTTTTCAAACTAGGCCCACAAAATGGTTAAGTTAGCCTATGGGAGAAATGTATTTTCCAAATTATGATTAATTACATGTAAATTTTGAAAAAATATTAATTTAAATGTTACTGAACAGATTCAACAAATAAATTTTGTAAATATATGTTATTTTTTATAATCTTAAATTAACATTTGATTTCAAATATTTTTTAGTATAGCGATTGCAAACTCTTGAATAACTTGGTTATTAAAACACATTAAACAATTAGCAGCTTATTCTGCTAGTCAGGGTATTATAAAACAAAATTATCAGATTAGGAGTAACATCTTATCTACCTTGAATCTCTCCTTCCGAGTTCCTATCATCTGTTGTTTCTGCTAGGGCTGACATTGCCGTGGATGCCTGTTGAGCTGTAGTTGAAGATTGAGGAGTTCTTTTGACTAGAAGGTTCCTTTTAAGTAGTCCTGGCAAAGTTGACTCCACATTTTCTTTCCACTGTTCATACTTTGAGTCCTCAAATGCCCTCATGTTTCTGGCTACTGAAAGGTACTTAGACCTTGTCTACAATTTTTACAAACAAAATAAATAAATAGCCTGAGATTAGCATTATTTATACATTAGTAATAATTATTACTGGCATTTTTTGTTTCAAAAATATTTTTAAGAAAAGTGGAATATTTATTTTTAAAAATTCACAATAATTTCTGTTAAAACCAAAATTTTTTTTTTGTATTATCAGGTGATGTTGGAATAAATATTCAACTCATCTTTGAGAGAACAGCATATTTAAAATTCAATTACAGCACATGAAATTTCATCCAAAATTCAGTATATCATTAAAATAAAGTGAAGATCCAGAGAACTAAACAACTGAACAGTCTGCTTGCAGCTGAATAAAATGTCTTGTTTGTTCTTTTCAAACGTAAAACAATTAAGAAAGTTGGCTTATTTTAATTTCTTTTCTTATTTTTTGTAAATCGTACTGACTTACTGTTCTTCCCATATCTGTCACCATCATCTCTTCCAAAGTTTGAAATCTGATGACAGTGTGTTTGATGCGATGGAATAATGATCTTGTCCAGAATATGGTACCTGCATTGGGGGGATAATTTTTGTTGAGGGGAGGACCTTCTTTGAATTCTTTGAAAAGTTGATCCATGGTGTCCACCTGAAATTGATTATTGCCATGTCAGAGTAAGATAATTAATGGAAATGTTTTAGACAATGAGTGGGTGAAAACCTTAACAAATGAATCAACTAAACAACAAACATGCCAAGAAGCCTTCTTCAGCCAACAAACAAGTACCAAGTCAAGTAATAAAGAAATTATTACAAAGCGCAATATCCTAAAATACAGTAAAAGTAATATAGTTGTATTCTGTTTCTTCTTTTTCCTACTTAACTTGATTGAAGACCCTTACCCCACCTTTAATAAATAAATGTGACAGTTATTTAACTTATTTCAATGCAGAGTTGCAGTGCTAAAAATAAATAAAGTGGAACGACTTTTTAACAGTTCTATTTCATGCTATAGAGAGTAGCTTAAACATTTATAAAGTTAATAAGCAAAATACCAAATAAAGATCCACACTTAATAATTATTTAAGTTTAAAAGTGTTATGTTCAATTACTTATTCTGATTATTTACTTTATAAGTTATAAGCTAATTATATAAATAGAGTTGTTAATAAGTATTTTCACTTTTATGGATCATTAAGAAAGGTTTCAATTTGTTTTTAATAATTTTTTTTTTCAATGACAAAAGTGTGATAATTTCTCACACAAAAAAAAACTGCCTTTTACTTTGGGGAAAATAATTAATAATAATAAAAATAAACAATAATTTTTATAGTGCAGTACCCCAGTAAGGTAAGCATTTCACTTTTTAAAAATATATATATAAATTTGACAGTGGCTTAAAAACACCTAAATAAACCTAGCCTTTACCTCTTTTCCATATTGCACTAAGATATCTTTGAACTTTTGCATCATTTGGTTATTGATTGCTTCCCGTGACCTCAGGTGCTTAAAATTAAGCAACATGTCAAATGCACCTTCAGCAGATCTGAGAGATTTGAAAGATTCATCAATAAATGCTTTAGCCTCATTTTCAATCTCTGTGACTTCCTTGTGGAAATTTGTTATTAATCTCTTCCATTGCTGGCTATCTTTAAGGCTAAATGCATCAAATGTAATCTGAAACAATATAAAACATTATACAGCATGTAACAAAAAATGTATGAAACAAAGTATATCACCTATATCAACTGTAGGACTTGTTAATTTTTTCATATTTCACCTGTTTCATTGGGTCAACAAGTTGATCCACCCTGAGTATGACTTCCTCTATACGACCAGGGTCACCAGTGACAGCCTTCAGCTCTGGGCCAAAGATATTGTAAAACTCTTCCAGAACCTGAACAAAAATAATGATTTAAATTCAAATAACAGAAATAAATCTGAACATAAAATTACAACAAAATATAAAAATCTAGACTGTGGTGGAAAAATATCTTTTCATTGAAATCATCTCTTTAATATAACCGGGGTGGGGGGGGAGTGGGGGGGAGCAAACTGTGCCATGCGAGTCACACGCAGCTCTTCTGTGTTCACTCTGTGGCTCGCATACAATATAGGAAAGATATGTTATAAGGATTGCTGGAAGATCTCCAGACCATGTTTAATAGTGCTTCAATGCGGCACTCATCAATTTTTGAATGTTTTAAAATAGCTCTCAGTTACTACAGGGCCGGGAACCCCTGCTTTATCAAGTACTGTTATCTCATTGGACTATTAGATAGTTGTTCCATGAAATAAAACACATGTTCAAAAACAGATATAAATCAACTTAATTCTAAAAGTAAAAATAAACTGACAAAAGGATCACTTTTGATATTTTTATCCAAGTTAATGATAATGTCCATTATTGTCCATGATGCTATAATATAAATGCTATTGTTGAACATGATATTATAAATAAATGAGCCAAGAAAAGCTTCAACCCATTAAGACTTAATAAAATTGACAGATATCATAATTCTAATAATAAAACTAACCTGTGCTATTTCATGGAGCTCTAAACATATGGACTTCATGTAGTCTGTGCGTTCAAAAAGTTTTTTCCTGTCAAACTCCCAGCGTTGATCTCTTCCTGAATTTTCAATTTTCTGGCGCACCTCCAGATAGACCTCTTGCCATGTGGTCAGCATTTTGGCTGCCTCTGATGTTCTCTGCTTCACTTCCTCTGGGGGGAGGCTGAAAAAGGAAGACAATTGGAATATTTTTTTAAAAAATTAGAAGAAATATTTAGAGTCTGTTTAGAATGTTGGTTATTTATAATTTGGTTGTCATTTATGTTTGAATAATGTTCTATAATAATAAAAGGCAGTTGTCTGTCCGGTCCGCGATAGTGATTGGTTACACATACTCCTACAGACACCTACATTCAATCACTAGCAGGGAAAAATTAAATGTCATTTACACATTTAACAAATTTAATCGGACATTAAAAATGAGTTATATTTGGTGCAGTATTTTTTGACAGCATTCAGTGATGTGTTCCCATCTTGAAGTGTGTCATTCCTGCTAATCACCACTGTTACTCCTAGACAACATGCCCCTGAAAAGACGGTTGAACGTCCTTTGACAGGCTTTGTTGCTTGTATTATATATTATAATGCAGACAATTACAAAATAGGGAAAAGTCCTTGCCACTTATTTAATTTTTTTTTAAAACCACAACATCTAGTCTGTATATTGCAACAATACAGGGTTAAAAATATGCTTGTTCACTATCTGTTGTCTATTAAAGCGCAACTCACTCATATAGTTCCTGTACATTAATGACCCGAGCCACACGTTCAGCCAGTTCCCAAGCAATCCTCTCCATTAGGGGCACCATCCTCTCATCCTTGTTGTAGTGCCGAGATATGATCCACACCATTCTCAAAGCATTCATCATTGAAGGAATGGTTTCAGTCACCACCTGGACAATGAAATTCAACATAAAAACTTAACAGCTATAACTAGAGAAGAAAAATTAAATTATTTTTAATGGCTTGAGTCAGAATGTGGCAATAAATTTGAAATTGGTCTGACCTGGAATGTTGTGCCATATGTGATATTCTTGAAGTGTCTTTCCAGTGTGGATAAGAATCTGACGTTGTCCTTGGCTTCTACATAGAATTTGTTCAGCTCTGATTGGGTGTCTTCAAAGTCCCCATCTGCTGCTATGTGAATTTCAAT
This sequence comes from Radix auricularia, assembly GCA_002072015.1. Lineage (NCBI taxonomy): Eukaryota > Metazoa > Mollusca > Gastropoda > Lymnaeidae > Radix > Radix auricularia. The sequence goes on from MUZC01001379.1 coordinate 68,441, forward strand.
CATTCGAATGACCTTCACAAGATTAAAGATTTGATAAAATTCAACAGAATAATGAGGTAACTTTACAATTAAATATCCATTTGTATTGGTCTCATAAAAAAAATTGAAACAGCATAAATTTAAAAAATGACCACAATGGAAAAAAAAATTGTAGGCAAGAGCCAGAAAGTGTTTTACTCAACTTAAACAGTGTCATTTTTTTTATAATTAGACACAATTTATAGTTACAATTTTTTTTACACAAAAAACCTCCTATTTATAATCTGAATCTATATTAATATAAGCCAGTCTTGCAGAAAATAACTAAATATATATATATATACATAAATAAAAACAATAATAAAATTATACATTTTTTTATAGTTTGATGTTTGATATTTTATGAATTCTGTATTCATACAATACCAGAGTAAAATTTCTTTATTTATATTTAAAACCTGAAATTCTAGCCAAGGTTCTCACCTTTGGAATCTTTAGCTGCTCAGATAGAGCACTGAGTGCAGCATTTCTCTCTCGCCAGTAGTCAATTTCTGACAATGGACCATTGCCTTGACGTTTTCTCTGCTGTAAGTTTTCAAGTGCAAATTGTATCTGCCTTTGCCAGTCAAGACATTTTTCATGAATTGTCTCAACCAGAGTTTCATCTTTCAAGGCCTCTTCTATATTATCAGGGATATCTAAATCTGGAACTTCTAGACGAACCTATAAAAGTTATTAAATTACATTTGGTAATTTTAACATTTGCTTACTTTCATGTTATTTGAAGGAAGAATTATTATTTTTTTTTACAAATTGGCAAATAAGCATTTGATTATTTGATTTTTAGTAAATTCATTAAATTAAAATATGGTTACAAACAGATTTTTATTAAGGGATATTTTAAAAAAATGAAAATGTAACAAATATCAGATTTATCTTTCGTATTTTAAGTGAATTTAAAAAAAAAAAAAGAAAAGAAATTTTACAACAAATTAATCAATTTACTTCGCCTTCAATTTGTTGTAAGGTTCTGGCTATTGCATCTGCAAACTTCTGCATGTTGATCAGAAATTCATCTCTGAGTAATGCCTTGGATTTTGATTCCACCACCACACTCTGTTGCTTGCTCTCTTCTTTACCTAGGGATGTACTTGTATCAATTCGACTAGCAGCGCGGGACTCGGTCTTTGTGGCAGCTCCTGACTCAATTCCACTATTTTTGTGTTGGTTGTATGAAAGCAATGGCATGTATACCTAAAAGAAAAGTAACAAAAACCTATTCTGAAAATGGGTAGGTCTTTTTTTTTTTCTCAACTTATTAAATATGGTTCAAATGTTTTGCCACACCTATTTTATTTTATTTAGAAGTGTTCATTTGAAATAAATACATTTTTTTGTGAATTTAGATTTTTATATACAATTAAGGTTAAGTTTATTATAGGGAATAAACTTATATCAGCCAAACCCCATTTCATTTTAATACAGTTGCTGTTAGCTGTGTTTTTTAAAAAATAGTTGTGTTCCCTTATTTACATAAGAATTAACAAATATATTAAAGATATAAATAAAGAGCATCCATTACAAAATAAAAATTGAGCAATTGGTTTTAAAATTCATTGCTTGAATTCTGGTTATATACTTTGTAATATGTAGCTGATGTGATTCACAAAGTTGATTTAATGATATTAAAACATATTATAACCTTGTGCAACTAAATAAATTCTCCTTACCTGAGTTATAATTTGCTCCAACATAACAAGGGAATGTCCATTTAGAAGCCCGTATTCTAAATACGATGGAAGCATTTCTTCAGCCTCTGACAGAGTTGCTGGTAATGGAACCATTCCAGCTGTGTTTCGTATGAAGTACACGGACATCGAGTCACTGTGTTCTTCAGGCAGATGTTCATAGCACATATATAAGTATGTGCGATTAACTTTTTGGATGATCACTTTCTGTATAGATAAAAAATGTTATTCATGAAATAATGATCTACATTTTTTAACATTAAATTAAGTGGTGATTACTTATAATTATAAATATTCATTAAAAATTAGCACATTACTAGAGTGGTATGAAAGCCAATATTGAAAATATATATTTGCTTATAAAAAATACTATCAACCGACTTTGGCCTGAGATACTGAATTATGCAAATAAATTGTTACTAGTTTTGTACGCTACATTTTTTAGAAATAATGTTCTATAATCTCTATTAGTAGCAGCAACCATGAAAAACTATTAATGAAAAGTTATTAAAACTTAAGCCTACACAAAAATGGATCAAGCTCCTAAACAAAGGTAATATAAAGTCCAAAAATTTGTATCAATTACAGTTTTAGGAGCTGTTTCCACAACTTCTCCCTCTTCTGTTCCACCCTCTTCCCCTGACCCGGCTTTTTCTTCGGCCTCGTTTTTATTTTCTTGTTGTTCTGGCTGAGAAACTGGTGTTAAAGGAGTAGGTGCTTTTTCTTCAATTTTATCTTTGACATTCTTTTTTTTCTTTGATTTGCCTGAAAACAATGAACAAATTATCAATAAAAAAAAAAGATTTAACAAACAAATTGAAATTGATAATTGTATTGTGCATGGAATATTAAATTTGTTAAAAAGTTTTGCTTATCTTTTTAACCAGAGTTAGAATTTAAAAAATAAAGTCTATCTATGGAAAGGTATTTTTAATTTATAAAAATATTTAAAATGATAAGATAATTAGTTATAGCATATTACGAAAAAAATGTTTCTTTTTTTTTTCACTGTTCTACAGCATTATCTGTGATGACCATGAGTTGACCAACCTTTTTTCTCAGAGGGCGTTGTTTCCTCTCTGTCTGCATCAGGCTCAGATGTGGGCAGAGCTTGTACTTCATCTTCCACCTCATCATCATCAGAACCATCTCCAGCCTCTTCATCTTCCTTTATGTCAGGAATTTCAGGCTCTGCAAGATATAAAAAAAACCAAATGTCAAGTAGCCTGATTATAATGATAATATAATGACAGCAATCAGGCTTGGATGAAAATGAGTTACTAAATAGGTTTTTGTTATGCCTGAAAATGAAACAAATAAACAATTTACATATTGACAATAAGCCTTCTTCAGTGCACAAACATACACAACACAAAGTAAATATAGTCAAACTTAGCTGCAGCGTTTAGTCTAAGAAGACATCAGAAAGAAAAAGTTGGACTAGAACAAGGTAAGGGTTTAAAAAGATCAAAAGGAAGAAGGGCCAGGTGTCAACATGTGGTGGAAAATTTAGATGCCATGTGGTGTAAGGGTCCTGTAATAATGAAAATAAGCTTTTTCTGTAAGTAGAAAGCATTTGATTTATTATTATCAGTAGTATAATGATTTGATAATATCAGAAAAGAAACTTCTTTGGGTTAGAGAATACAATATTGAGACGTAAGGATGGGGCATTATGGTGGTGGAGTGGCATGCGCGCTCGCTGACAAACTAAGAAGGGTCATTGGTTCAAATCTCTGTGAAGGCAGATATTTGTTCTCCAGGTCAAGGGTGTTCCTGAGTCCACCAAGGGTACCTGACCCTAGTAAGTTAAACAGGCTACTGGGAATAGCGTAGTCCTCATAGCAGTGGCCTGAGAATTTTGCATCACTTACCCATACGTTCTTAGCAAAACATAAGACACAATAATCTTCTGTATAGAAGGAACATTTGTAACAGATAAACAAGACAAGGATTAAAAGGAATTTATGTGATTTAATCAAAATTGTCACTTGAAGTTCTTTAGGGTGACAGTTTTGGTAGTTTAAAAAAAAAACTCCAGTTAGTCACACACACTTTTTAGTTACACTTAAACAATGAAAAATTTATTCCATAAACTGATTCATAATAAGTAAAGGATAAGGGGATAATATTAATTAATACTATTAATTGCAGCTATATTCGCTGATTGAACTGATTCATGGCAATAAATGAATAACTTGAAGCTAGCTACTTAACTTATGACTATAGTGACTATAGTCTATAGTCTATAGTCAAAGCTAAGGCTAGGGCAATGGACCTACTTCTGGGGTCTGGTAAAGAACAACAAATTTTAGGCTTAGGCTTAGTAGGCAGCAGGCAGCTCATTTAGTTAGGCTATGCATTTTTATTAATTAAAAATAATAGTTGTAATAGTCACACTCTTATCTTATCTTATATTATATGTTACAGTTACAGACGCTCCTTCTGTACAGAAGATTATTGCGTGCTACACTAAGACTAAGACTAAGACTAAATTATTAGTAGTTTAGGCTTAATATTTTATTAAGGTTCTATTTACCACATTCGACTTCAACTTCTTCCTCTTCTTCTCTAATAATCTTATAAAACAGGATGGATGATTCGCCTTGCTCTGGGGTATCGTTGAGGTATTTTCCTAGCCTACGCTCGAATTCTCCGTCCTCACGCTCCAAAAGTTCATCAAAAACTTCATTTTCTTTAATATCCAAACCAATATAAACTCGCTCCTTAACCCATTCAATTCTGGGGTCATCCATGACAAATTATTTACTTTTAACATACGCACATACTATTAGATAGACACTATATTTTATAAAACATTAAAAATTAGGCCCCATTATTTAACGCTGAACACTTGGACTTGACAATTTTGCCGAAACTTTGTCTATCTCACTCCTGTTTGACTGTTTGTATCTTAATCCGCATAACTTAAGGAAAGAAATATCTCTTTTTGAATAAAAATATGTTTATTAATTAAAATTCACCATATTTTTCATTGTTTGAAAAGAAAAGTTATAATTTAGTAATATTTCAACAAAAAATGAACGGAATATCTTAAGGATTATATTCCATGTATCAAGGCGCAACTACCTGGTTGCTATGTGGTAACGACCGCCATTTAGGACATAAACAAAATAAATTGCCAAGGAATCTTTGAAGGGACGCTACCCCTGATTTTTTCCTTCTTAATTTTGGATACATTAGTTCCCATTGAAATATATGGCATTTGTGCCAAATCAGAAACAGCATGCTTAAATAAATAATTTAAATAAATAAATAAAATAAAAAGCTTTGGTGTAACCTGGTTTTAATCAGAAAGGGTAAGGTATCCCACACTTATCCTTTTTTTTTTTAAAGGAAATGCACTGTGCGATTTAAAGTTAAGAGACATAGCTGACACAAAAAATTTATAAATGTACACGTCATATCAATTTCAAAGTCAGTCAATAATAAACTAATTTTCGAGTCCTGGAGCTGAAAACTCATATAACAAAAGAAGAGTTCAAGATCAGTTTCATACTTGTAAAAGCCCAAATGATTGGCTAACAACTAATGAAAGAAATGCATCAAAATTTAATGACATCTAACATTAGGAGTAAGTTACTAAATGCCATCAAAAGATAAATATTGAATATTACAAACAACCTTTTGATTTTGCTGGGGTTCAAAGGTATAAGTGCAAGTTTTATTCCGTAATTATTGTCATATTGCATCATACACTCCCACCCCCTCAGGAGTGGGTCCTTGGGCGGTTGACATACTGTCACGGATGACCAATTTGCCCTTGTAACTTGTTGTGAGTTGCGCACGTTGGTGTGTTTGATGTTTGCTTTTGTGGTATTTAAAGTTATTGGTTAGTGGTGCGAAAGCGTGCAAAGTGATTGTGTTGTTGACGTCATTTGTATATGTGTAAAAGTTTAGAGAGTTTTTGGGTAGACGTATTGTTGTGGCAAGGAGGAACGCCATTAAAGTTGTTGTTTTTCTAGCAGTGTCGTTGTTTCTTGTGTAACGGTAATTGTATGAATCTTGGAGCAAGCGGTCCAGATATAAGTATTAGGACGCTTGTGACATTTCTGGGGGCTCAGTCCGGGATTGCACATAATACATAGACACTGCTGAAACAACGAGAATGCCAGTCAATACTCTGGAAGAGATATTAGCACTGGTGGATGCCTTTCAACTGAGAGGTGAAGAAAGGAAAGAGTACATAGAGAAAGAGGTACAACGAGCGAGAGATGCTGAGACAGAGATGGCGAATAGGGCGGCCGAGAGGGAGATGGCGGATAGGGCGGCCGAGAGAGAGATGGCGGATAGGGCTAGGTCAGCCGAGAGAGAAATGGTGGATAGGGCGGCCGAGAGAGCAGCCATGCTAGAGGTCAAGAGATTGGAGGCTGCCGATGGGGGAAAAACAAATGGGACAGGCAGCCTAAGCTTCCACCATTTATAGATGGTGTCGACCAGCTTGATGGATACATAACAAGGTTTGAAACTTTCGCTAGGACCAGCAAATGGCCGGAAAGCGACTGGGCGCTGTCATTGGGTGCGCTTCTATCTGGTCGAGCCTTGGAGGCGTACTTTAGAATGCCCTACGAGGAAGCGTTGGTGTATCAAAAGGTGAAACAGGTGCTCCTAAAAAGGTACAATCTCACAGAGGAGGGGTACAGAGACTTATTTAGAAAGAGCAAGCCTCGGGCAGATGAGTCGCCATCAGTCTCATATGCAGAATCAAGGGTTATCTCGGGAAGTGGATAAGCTTATCGGGAATCGACACAACATTTGACTTTCTTAGAGACCTCATAGTGAAAGAACAATTCGTGAATGTGTGTTCTGAGGATCTGGCAATACATTTAAGAGAGTGGAGTATTGGCAGCCTGGAGGAAAGTGCTAGAGTTGCAGAATTGTTCCTGGAGGCAAGGAAGAGAAGCTTTGCTCATGGCTCTGGTGCGATGCAAAGTGGCAACGGTAATGTCCTGAATGGGAGAAAAGGTGAGGAGCAACAGACCGAATTAGGTCAGAGAAAATGGCAAAATGTGGCTGAAGGACGTTCAAGATCGGACGTGAGTTGCTTTGTGTGTCACAGGGTTGGGCACATAGCACACCATTGTCCCAATACAAGGGAGGCCGGAAATACGAATGTAAAGAGAGTTGCGGCTACGCGTGTTCTAGAGCGTAAACGCTCAAAGGGCAAACGCCTGTGTGTTAAGAGCCTACACGCATCTGTTGGAGGAGAAAATGTTGGCCAACACGTGAAAGTCAGAGGTGGAGAATTAGCAAGAGGTGGTGACTGCAAAGAAGCTGGAGCAGGAAAGTTGGAGATGATAGATGGGTTCGTAGGATCAAATAAAGTTGAAGTATTGAGAGATACAGGAAGCGAAGTAGTGGTTTTCAAAAGAAGGTACGTGAGAGATGACCAATTAACTGGCGAAACAGAGCTGATCAGAATGTTAGATAACAGGGTTATCAGAGTGAAAAAGGCGATGATAGACATAACGACGACATACCTGAGTGGAATAGTGGAGGCGGTATGTGTGGAGAATTCGATAGTGGACTTGATTGTGGGTAATGTGTTTGGAGCAAGAAGCGATGAAAACATGGACAAGGTGGCGATAGTGACAACGCGAGCTCAAAGAAAAAGGGAATGTCCTAATGACCAAAGTGGTATCGCCAGGGATTGTTACAAGGGAGGAGTCGGGCCCATTCGCTCGGCTGGAGACAGACTTGCTCGAAGTAGTGGACCACATCGATGGTCCGCTGACAGAGAGCGTGGTGAGGGGAAGGTGAATTGTGGTTGTGAAAATCGGAGGAGTAGAAACGTCAGCATGAGTGGAGGAGATTGTTACAAGTGTGGTAGGCCCGTCATTGGGCCAGTAACTGTTGCAGCGGCCCAGGCGGTGGTGCGGGGAGCATTAGCGGGCGAGATCGTGGTGGTGCTCGCATGGACTTCAGAAATAGGAGAGGAGCCGGTGAGGATAAATGCTACAAATGTAACAGACCTGGTCATTTTGCAAAAGACTGTGAAAAGGGCATTGGTTCAGGTGCTCGTTGTAACAGCAAGAGCCATGTGCATGTGTAGCGTGACCATCCTGAAGTACTTTAACACGGCTCGTTTTGCGCGGGAAGGATTATGAGAATAGTGCTTGTTCCTGTTGAGAGTCACGTTCTTACAAGTGCACAGTCATCCCTGGATTAAATAAAGCTCTATATATTGAGGCACTGACTCTAAAGAATATTACGTTCAGGTTGATTTTTGTAGGATTACCCTGTTAATATAATGTTTTAAGTTGTTTTAAGTCATAAATTATTGGGTTTGAAATATATACTGATTTGTATGTAAATGCTTTGTCGAAATAGTGGAGAGCAATATTAATAGCTACTGTATTTAAGAGGAAATGGTAGTAGTGTTAAGGGATATTTGAAAGTATATGTCCATAGAATATATTAAGAAGTAATCATAGTAATGAGTAAAGTTGAAAATTGGTAATTTGAGATTATGGAAATTTGTCGACCTCAAAAAATTTCTGGAAAGGGGGGCATATGTCACGGATGACTCATTTGCCCTTGTAACTTGTTTTGAGTTGCGCACGTTGGTGTGTTTGATGTTTGCTTTTGTGGTATTTAAAGTTATTGGTTAGTGGTGCGAAAGCGTGCAATGTGATTGTGTTGTTGACGTCATTTGTATATGTGTAAAAGTTTAGAGAGTTTTTGGGTAGACGTGTTGTTGTGGCAAGGAGGAACGCCATTAAAGTTGTTGTTTTTCTAGCAGTGTCTTTATTTCTTGTGTAACGGTAATTGTATGAATCTTGGAGCAAGCGGTCCAGATATAAGTATTAGGACGCTTGTGACACATACTCTTAAAGGAAAAATATACACAGTGGCGTAGCGAGAGTTTTTGCCGCCCGGGGCGGTCTCCGATTTGCCGCCCTTTTAGGGGCCGTCCATAAATGACGTCACGCACCGGGAAGGGGTGAGAGACAGGGGGGAGTCATATATTTGACGTCACATCAAAACGCGCAACGTTAAATAAAAGTTCCACTGAAATATATGATTACCGACACTCTATTTAATGACTTTTTACACGGCTTCACGCGAGTTACGATATTATAGTGCAGCCTTGGACTAAGGACATATTTACATGACCACAAAAAAAAAAGCCTTGAAACATGCTCATTTTCAAATAGAAAAAAAGGCTTTTATGTGGGCCGGGGAAGAGGGGAGGAGTTTTGTGACGTCATAGTGAAGAAGGGGCCTTAGATTTTGCGACGACGTGTGAGGGGGTGTAAGATTAGCCAAAATCGCGTGACGTCATTTATGGACTTTTTTTGTTGTGGACGACCCCTTGTGGCATTGCTTTACTGGACGGTTTTTATAAAAAAAATAACTTGAATAAAGAATTGTAGTGGAAATGAAGTAAAGGTGGGGAATTTTTTACCATTGCATGCCATATTTATCTAAGCAGTAATAAAAGAGGCCGCAAACGATAATATACCTACACTATACGTACACATTTATAAAAAATACAAGATACATTTTTAAAGGCTACAAGAAAGTGTTTGAGGTTGCAGGTCCTCCCCCACCCCCAACCCCCCCACACCCAAAAAAATAAAAATAAAATAAATAATAATATAAAAAATAACAAAAATAGACAAAACATAGATCTATTCCAAATTTACACTCACGGAGAATTAAAAAAAAGAAAAATTACCAATTAATATACTTTTATGTATAAATAAATGACTTTTTTATATAAACAAAGAAATTGTATGCATTAGTATGTAAACATATTTAAACATTTACTAACCTAACTTTCATAGTACAAAAATTGTGTATTATGCTATCAAAATTTAAATTATTTGTAATATATTGTTCTATAGACAATATTGCAACATTTTGTAGTCTTAAATCACTCATTATGGAACGAAAATAATTTTTTTATCAACTTGAGTTTGGAGAAGCTCGTTTCATAACTAGATACACTGATAGCAATAGTTGAAAAAAATTCTTAGCAAAATTATAATGTTGGGTACATAATTTTTCCAATCTAGATCTATATTGTTGAATAAATTTTAATAGATCAAAGGGGCCTTTCGGCCTTTCTCCGTTTTTCTAACATAATGCCTCTTCTTATAGTGTTGGTACAGCCAGGGCTGGTCTTAGGCCACTGCAACCTATATGTCTGCAGTGCGCCCCGCGCTTTCATAGGCCCCCACTTATTAATACCTTATCCCTTCCCAGACTGGGCCCGGGTAATCCTTTTTGCATACAATGCCGCATAGGGCCCCACAATTACAAAGACCGAACGGCCCTGTGTTCAACCATAAGAAACCTGAATCCTTTTTCTTTGAATATTGAAGTGTTCTTTATGAATGTCAATAGAGAAATTTATTTGATTATGTTCAAAGCTCCTTCATTTTTTTAGGTTAAAATGGTATTATAAACGAAAATTTTCTTTCAAGGATATGCAACTCATTAGCACGTTTTTTAAAATTTTCTTTTATAATTCCATCAATGGATAAAAACATTTCTCATTGTACTTCTTGCTCTCAAAGTAGAACTACATCCTCTGAATTGTCCCCACTCATAATTTTTATCTACCCAACTCGGTGTTCAGTTGATGACTCCAACTCTCTATGACAGCCTTCTGTAATCGCACATCTCTTTGTTCCAGGAAATGGGTTTGCATTAATTTTTTTTTTAAAGTCGGGTTCCAATAAATGAATATAACACAGAAAAAAAAAGGATTGCGTAGAACTGAGTAAAATTCCAGCATCTGATCTCGTTTTACTAGTTACCTCTTCAGGGGACAATTTTTCTTAGGCGATTGAAATCTTTAAATAAGTCTGTTTCGAAATTATCTATGGTGTTGTGTTTATTACCAGATAAATTTTAATATTTTCATGTTTCTGCCATAAAGTTAATAGCTTTCCATAAAATAGACGATTTCAAATTATTTACATATTACTTTAATTGGATAGACGTAATAATTTTTTTAAATGAATAACCGTATTTTAATTATTAAAAAACATTAACACAGTATGAGTACCAATTTAATGAATTAAATTTTTTTTTTAGTGAGTTACCTTACAATCTCTTTCTTAAAACTGAAAAAGTAATATAAATTACTACTTGCAATTTAAACACAGTATATGAACCACCATGTCATGTAGGTACGTGTTTGCATATCATTTCTACGGAAAAACTGTCGTGGCGTTAATAGCACATATTGTATATAATATTCAGCCCAGCGGTGATGTGTTTGTGTGTGTATCATAGTGTATGTGTTCAGTATTCTTGTAAAAGCGAAATCTGTGGCGTATACCACTTAATTTTCCAAAGAAAGGGGCACCTTTTTTAAGCGATTTAAAATATTTGAACGGTTTTGCGTTAGTTATAACAATCACTGTAATCAAACAAATTTTGCGCGAGTCCGTTAATTGAGTCTCGAAATTAAGAATATTTTTGTTTCACCTTGGTTTTCCCTCTTCAAAAGAAAAAGGGAGGTTGTCGGAAATGGCTTTACTTTTCAATGCCCACAAATGCTGCCCTCTAAATGTGTGCAGCCCGAGGCGGACCGCCCCACCGCCCCCACTAGCTACGCCACTGTCCATAATTGTGCTGAATGCACAGTTGACAACGCTCACTGATTGAAAACAAAATGTTCCTAATTATTTCAATTGATATGACCAGACATTCTATTTCAATTGCTGTAAAGGCACTGTTAAAATTGTGTTTTTTTATTTTCTAGAAATGATACACAAACTAACACATACAGGTACACACCAACTTTTATTAAGCACATTATACGGGGTGACAGCTCATGTTAGACAAAATTGTTATGCGCCGTCGGCCAAGAACGGAGATTGTTTTAAAACAAAGTTTGTATACTAAAACGCTGTGTCAAACTTTCAAGGCCAGTGGTGAAGAGCTTTAAAGATTTATAATCAGGGAGAAACGAAACATTTCAATAGATCCTGGTATTTTGCAGTTATTTAAGAAAACAAACTTGATGGTGCTTTTTTATTAAGCTTTGAAATTAGGATTTACATCTAGCCTACAAACCGGTGGTGTTTGCAGTTTCATCTACAGTTAATGGTTGTTGCTTACAGAATGTATGTGTGCATATTTCTTCCTAAGTTTCACTTGCCAGGTCACATCTCCAAACACAGCTTCAAGGACACTCACCTTGCTACACCACAGCTCTGTATACTCAGTGCGGCGCTTACTTTATTTCGATTGAGTGACAAAAATATTCAAATGTAAATTAACGATGTTTCCATTAGCGGTTCGAAGCCAACTCTTTGATCTCTTCACTTGATCTGTCAAATCCACTTAGGACCAACAGTAAGGGTCGGGAAATGTGATCTCACAGACATTATCGCATGCTAATACACTCTCTCCCTTTAGCAAATTTTTAAATTCATCCTATAGATTTTTAAAACTAAGTTTTAATTTAAATTTTCTTTTTTGCTGACTTCACGTATTTTTATTTCACAAAATAAGCTGCTGATCATAGGTTTAATTTGCACTCAAATGCGGTGGATAAAAATGTCTTGGGTGAAAGAAAAAACTTAAAAAATAGGCTTCTGAATAACTGTAGTCAATTTATCGCAAATAGTCGTTTGTAAAACTCAATGTGGAAATGTCTGTTGATATTGGTGTGCAATCAGCCATCCAGTTAGTAACTCATCCGTACGGGATTCTCGGTGCTTGTATCGCTTATTTGTGCTTGTATAATGTGATCAGTTACTTGTTTGGAAACCAATTAGGAAAGAATCCTTTTGCCAGGGATTACCGTACTCTACCAGAGCCATTTGTCCATGACGCCAAGTCAAGGGATGCTGTTCTCAAACAAAGTATGTTTTATTTTAATGCGTGTAGGTGGAACTTCGAGATACGAATTATTCGTTCTGTGGTGGCTTTCGTATCTTGGATCTTTCATATCTCTAACAACAATTTACATGTAGCATACCAAATCCCTTCCAGGCCACACAGAATCAACCCTAAAAATTGAAGGAAAAAAAATATTATGGTTAACTATAGAAAAACAAAGTAGGATTTTTCATTCCTTGAAAGTATACATTATAAAACAAATGAATAAAAATAATTTTAAAAATGAAAACAATAAAATGAATGAAAAATAATATGTGTACAAATGTGAACTTTTACCTTTCGAGTAAAGCGCTTAATTAATAATTTCTTTGAAGCCATTGCCATAAAAATACCCTATTTCCAAATATTTCATGCAAATATTCACGAATTTAGGACACTAACATCAAAATAACTACACAGTATATAAAGCATGTGTGACGCCCATGAACAAACAGCAATGGGGCTGGAATTAACCAATAGGAGAGCAGAACTGATCGTGGCACGTTGAATGACGTCACGTTATTTCCAATGTTGTCAGCCGTGCGTTTTTTCGCATCTTGGATTTTTTTTTTCATATCTAAGAATTTTTTTACCACTGGCGTTTCGTATCTTGTTAGCGCATTTTCGAGATGTCGAAATCGCTATTGCACCCGTTTTGTCCGTCCGTCCGTCCGTCCGTCTGTCATCACCCTTGATCACAGCATCCATAAGTCCTAGACCCATGATGTATATATGTTTTTTGTATGTCCTGACCTGCCATTTGTGCATCAACACTCAGTTACTCGATCCGTTTAAAAACCCCGTTAAAACTACCAAAAAATATTTCGAATCGAGAGGTAACACTAGCGCAGGGAACGGCCGCCATTGCCGGAAGTCGAATGCACAATTCTTCAAGCATTGAAGAGTGGTGCGAAAGGGTGCAAAATAATTAGTTGTTTTTTTTAGTTGACGTCATTAGAATATGTGTACAAGTTTAGAGAGTTTTACGTCATCATTTGTGGTGACTTGTAGTTGGATTAAAGAGAAAATAATTTTTTTTTTAAATGTAAAGAAATGACTTTTAAATAAAAAAATGTCAGGTATATTCATTACACAAGAAAATTCATAAAAATATGTCTAAAATCTAAACACAATTACTGATAACTACATAATTCTGATATCTAACATAAGTACTGATACATAATACGAAAATGCGCTAACACGTCCTGAATTCCAATAGGTACCAGGCTTAACATGATTTGATTTTTTATCTTGAAGTATTCGTTTCTAGAGGTACCACTGTATTTAATTTAAGATTTACTACATATTCATGAATGACATCATTGAGAGCAAGGCCATCACTTGTGTCCTTCAAACAATGTTCTTATGTGCAAAAGTTTTTAAAAATCTCGTGTATTAAGTACTTCATCCATTTTAAATGCCATACATGTATTTTACAAAATCTGCTGCGCGGTAATTCTAAACGGCTGCGCATTTTCGGTCATATATCTACGTAGCCGCGCAACTTAAAGGAAAATTTGCATTCAACCCTTGAAACATACAATTTATGTCTCATTATTCGTTGTGCGTTTGAAGTTATATACAACGGGAGTACTAAGGTGACTTTCTAGCCTGATATATATTTTTGGAAAACAAATTTCTATTTGAATTCTTTTAATGCATGAAACTGTCCATGAATTAGTCCAGCATAAAAGGGAGATGATTCCAAAAGAGCGTAACCATTAGTGTTGGATAGAGACGATATACAATATTGTCCGAGGGGAACATTTTGACGAGAACCTTATTGTCGGTGACTCAATAGGATCATGATGTCAAGGACTTTTTAATGAGGCTCAATTTTTAGAATGCCCACTTGGGTAGAGCCTCAACTGTCAATGGATCAATAGTTGATATCCCTTTTTGACGAGGCCATTTTGTCAAGGGATCAATTGATGATATCCCTTTTTGACGAGGCCATTTTGTCAAGGGATCAATTGATGATATCACTTTTTGACGAGACTATTTTGTCAAGGGATCAATTGATGATATCCCTTTTTGGCGAGGTCATTTTGTCGAGGTCCAAACAGTCGATTTTATTTTACAGGAGCTAGAGCGTTTTGCCCTTGGTCGATCAGAAGACGCGTCCATTTTGTTAATAGATACTTTACGTGTCATCTCTGTGAAATCATTGCTCGGATAAAATTTCAACAGATAATGTTTGACCATTGACCGCTATCTTATGGTCAATATTTTAATTTGTCACGGATGACCAATTTGCCCTTGTAACTTGTTGTGAGTTGCGCACGTTGGTGTGTTTGATGTTTGCTTTTGTGGTATTTAAAGTTATTGGTTAGTGGTGCGAAAGCGTGCAAAGTGATTGTGTTGTTGACGTCATTAGTATATGTGAAAAAGTTTAAAGAGTTTGGTGTAGACGGGTTGTTGTGGCAAGGAGGAAGGCCATTAAAGTTGTTGTTTTTTCTAGCAGTGTCTTTATTTCTTGTGTAACGGTAATTGTATGAATCTTGGAGCAAGCAGTCAAGATATAAGTATTAGGACGCTTGTGACAATTTGGGGGTCAGTATTTCTTAAATATACTTTTATATGGAGGCGGTAGTCGAAAATGAAATTGACCCCGTCTGGTGAGAAAACTTTAAAAAGTTTATCTTGTAACTTGTAAATTTTTTTCTCATTGAACTAATGAAAGAAAAAGAAGGGGGCTCCCCCCCCTCTCTTCTTCTCCTTATTTCTGTCTCTCTCCAAAAACCGTTGCGAACTTTCCAAATTACATGTTTTTAACACGGGGTAATATGAGCTCACTTGGGTATTGGCATACATCTGAGTTGAGTTTCACATAAAATGGGTCTACTTCTACCACGGTGGGTAGGGATGGATGTGGCGAGCAGGCAATGTGACACCTGGAGGCTTTGATGGACTTTATTTTTTTAGTTTCTTAAAGTAATAAATACATGAGTTTTCTATCAGTGTGTACATTAAAGTATAAACTCGAAGTAGCGCAAAGGGATGCAATTACTTAACATTGGGGGCCGTCCATAAATGAC
>MUZC01001380.1:5588-15835 GCA_002072015.1 Radix auricularia
GGGGGGGGGGGTCTTTGTCTTTGTAACATCATATCTGAGGGGTTCTACAATTTTATGACAAAGTGTGACGAGTGGGGAAGGGGCATGGTTAAAAATCGGACAAAATCGTGTGACGTCATTTATAAACGGCCACTATGTTAACTTAAAAAATGAAATATTTTCATAGTCTTGACATAAACCCTAATAATTTTCTATAAAATAGACGTATTCAAATTATTTAAACATTACTTTAATTGGATAGGTAAAATATTATTAATGGAAAACACAAATTATGTGTGCTACTTTATTGCAATAAAAATTTAAAAAAAAAAAAAAAAACTTACCCTAGAATATTTTTCTGAGAACTGAAACAGCAAGATAATTACTCAATGAAATTTAACAACAAAATTTGAACCACGATGCCGTGTAGGTACTTGTTCACGCATCATTCTGCGCATGTCGAAAATCCACGCAATAACTGTCGTGGCGATATTAATAGTATATTCAACCCAGTGGTGGTGTGTTTTGTGTTGAGTGTGTATGTGTGTGTGTGTTGTTTTCTTTTCAAAGCGGTGTCTGTGACGTATAATACCACTTAATTTTCCAAACAAATCGATACCGCTTTTGAGCGATTTTAAATTACTGAACGATTATGTATTAGTAATAACAACCAGTATGTAATCAAACAAATGTTTTACTAATCCGTTGATTAAGACTCGAAAGTACGAATATTTTTCTTTCACCCGGGCTTTCCCTTTTCAAAAGAAAAAGGGGTTTTTCGGAAATGGCAGTACTTTTCAAAAGCCCGCAAGTGCCGCCCTTAAAACGCGTGCCGCCCGGGGCGGGCCGCCCCCACCGCCCCCCCCCTAGCTACGCCACTGAGAATGCCTGATGGTTTCAGGCAAAGTATGATTGCTATTTCATACATTGCATAGGCATTCTATGTAATGCCGTGTTGTCGTCTGTCACAGTATGTAATTGACCTACCCCACCATTTTTCCAGCCACTGATGTTGGTGGTGGTGCTTAGGTCGTTGTTTGATGATGGCGATCGAAGCCTGTGGGTGTTGAAAGTTATTTTGAGACAGCGTTTAGCCTGTACGAGGTTCAACGACTAAACCACGGAAATATTGCCAAAATTCTTTTCATGACGTCAGTTCATATAATCCACCTGAGATTCCACACACGTTCTCCAATAACGCTTTCCCTTGGATTGCTGTGTGACCATGTCGGAGGAGAATGTAGTGCAAGGACGGGAATTACGCCATGTTGACATGCAACGACAGTTCTACGATGAATTATCTAAAATAAGAGCAAAAGCTGCTAAAATCATCAATTTTTTAAAGTTGGTGGACGATGTGAAATGGCTAGGACCACCATTAAGCAGGACCCACGGAACCATTGGTTTCTGGAACACTATGGGGTTGTCCATAAATGACGTCACGCACCTGGGGGGATGGGAGTCACACTTTTGTGACGATGCGTGACGAGGGAGAGGGGGTTGAAGAAATGTGACGTCACTTCAAAAGAGTAACTTTAAATTAAATTAAACTTCCGCAGAATTATTTGGTCACTTACAATTTATTTAATGACTTTAAAAAAAATTATTATTTTAAATCAGTGCTTTTCAAGTGCCCGTCGATAGGCCATCAGAAGCCGATTTGGCGTAAGTTATCTAGACATAAAAATTAAATCTAATTATAATCCTTAAGCTTGAGAACCTACAAGAGAACGTATGAAATTGATGTTGACATCAAAGCATTTGCGATTTAACCGCATCTCCGTTTGGTTCTCTTACGGCAGGAGTCTGCGAACTTTTTTGCCCTTTATCCCAAAATATACAAGTTTATGTGTGCGTTACCCCCCCCCCAGACTCGAGTCTTTTTCACATGACTTAGGAATTAGGGGGAGCCTCGTTAGCCCCCCTACTCCCACCCCCCCCCAATTCTGCAACTGGTAAGTTTTATAAGCATGACAAGTGTCTAAAAAGATCTTAATAGGATTATGTGTAGATATTTTAAGTCAAACGACATGAAATATCCGTTTTTGGGTGGGGGGAGGGAATCTATTTGATAAAACTATAAACGTTTTAAGTTTGATCATTGATATAATTGTTCCAGTGGCTTTTGGTCAAATGCGAGACCATTCGAGATATAATGATAAATGTGCCCATTTAAAACTAGTCAAAGTATTCATTAACTTTATTGAATGCATCAAATTCTTGACATCGCAATTCGAGAGGAGCACAAAACAACATATCTTCTGAACTCTGTTTTCAAGTCATTAATTTTTAAACATGACAGAAATGATACTTGATACGGTCATGTCATGAGGATTAAGATTATTGTCACTCGTGTCAGTATAATTGAAAGTGGCGTGGATTTAGGTATTGTCGGAAGATTGTACTCAACAATTTCCCAAAGTTTCATGCTTCTAACTACAGGGGAAATTGACAAATTAGTGATTTTTAGTTTTTATATAGTTCATATAAGGAAACAACAACATTTGGGCCTCGGTCCACAGTAAAGGATATTTGAAATATTTTCAACCTGCTACCATCGCGAATGTTAATTTAGCAACCCCCCAACGTTTTATGTGTCACCTACATGGGCAATAAGTGAATTATAGATTTTGATTTTTTTTTTATTAATCTCATATAAGAAAAAATTCGTTTTTGGGGCCCCGGCCCCAATGAGTGTGTATTTAAAAATTCTTTTACACCGACTTTCGTCGTGAGAGGGTACTTAACAATTTCCCAAAGTTTCATGCTCCTACCTACACGAAAAATTGGAGAATTGGTGATGAATCGGTTTTAATATAAGAAAAACTATATTTGGGCCCCCGGTCCACCATGAGAGGGAATTTTAACATTCTTTTTTGCCAATTTTTGTCGGGAGCGTGTACTCAAATAATTAACCAAAGTTTCTACCTATACGGGCAATTGGACAATTAGTGATTTCCAATTTTTATATAGTTCATATAAGAAAAATACCGTTTTTGGGGCCCCGCCCCCATGAGTGGGAAATTTAACTCCTTTTTTCCAATTATAATTGGGAGCATGTACTTAACAAATTTCCAAAGTTTCATGCTTCTACCTCCACGGGAAATATAAAAATTGGAGATTTTCAATTTTAATAGAGCCCATATAGTGAAAAAAATGTTTTTGGGCCTCCGGCCTGACATTAGCGAGATGTTTAAAATTATTTTTCGCCAATTTTTGTAGTTAGAGGGTACCCAACAACTTCTCAAAATTTCATGCTTCTACCTACACGGTAATTTAGAGAGTTAGTGATAAGTCGGTTTTTAATATAAGAAAAACTATATTTGGGCCCCCGGTCCCCCATGAGAGGGAGTTTTAACTTTTTTCTTGCTGATTTTAGCAGGGATCGTGTACTCAAAACATTTCCAATGTTTCATATTTCTACCTGTACGGGAAATAGAAGAATTAGTGATTATTAATTTTTATTTAGCTCATATAAGGATAAAACGTTTTTCGGGCCCCGGCCCCCATGAGTTGGAAATTTAATTTTTTCTCAAATTAGCGTCGAGAGCATGTACTCAAAAAATTTCCAACGTTTCATGCTTCTTCCTACACTGAAAATGGGAAAATTGGTGATTTTCAATTTTTATAGAGCCCATATAAGGAAAAATCTTTTTTGGCCCCCTGCCCCACATGAGCGAGATGATTAAAATTCTTTTTTGCCAGGTTTTGTTGTTAGTATGCTCCCAACAACTTCTCAAAGTTTCATGCTTCTACCTACACGAGTAGTTTGTGAATTAGTGATGTAGCAAAAAAGTTTTTTGGCCTCCAGCCCCACATGAGCGAGATTTTTAAAATTCTTTTTCGCCAATTTTCGTAGTTGGAGGGTACTTAGCAACTTTCCAAAGTTTCATGCTTCTACCTACACGGGAAGTTGGAGAATCAGTGATGAATCAGTCAGTCAGTCAGTCAGTCAGTGAGGGCTTTCCCTTTTATTAGAATAGATATAATGCTACATATATAGTGGACAAATATGTGGTATTCTATGGAAGGAAGGTATACACTAATTATCGTTCGTGTGTAATTGCCGTTGTTAAGATAAGCGTTTTTAACAAATACCGTATATACTCGCACATAGTTTAGATCCTTAACATACAATACTGAAATCAGGGGGTTTGCTTATATGTAATGTACGAGCAAAATACCCGTGCTGCGCTACGGGGTAGGCACAATAAGAATAACTTTATTTGGTTTTGGGTCTCAAATTCTCCTTAAAAATGAATGTAAACGCATCTGGAAATTAGGGTAGTGATAAATCAAACCCCTTCTTAATAAAAACAACGATATGTGTGTCGAGAAAAATAAAAATATTATTAATTTAAATATTAGCCATCAATTTTGATATTTCTGCTTTAATATAGCATCATTATTATCATCCGTGGCTCTACAGGCCATGTAGGGCCCTGACTTGCTCCACCACATCCTTCCAGCTACAGCCCATGTAGGGCCCTGGCCTGCTCAACCAAATCCTTCCATTCAGATCGATTGATGGCTTTCTTTCGCCATGCTCGAACCCCTTTAATAACGAATGCTATATACTATACCAAAATAACAAATATCGTTAACAGTTACAAAAATCTAACGGGCAAGGCTCACTTTCTTTTCACGTGAATAAAAAAAACATGAAAACAATATCTTTCCACAGGATTCCTTTGGTTCTTAGAAATAGCTCGCTAAACACCCATTTCATTTATAGTCTAAGCATGAAATTAGTTCAAGACGAATAGGATATTTTTAGCCAGATAATATTTGTGAATATTGTGGCTATGGGAGAGTGGAAAATATGGTTTATTTGTTGTAAAGGCACATGTTTCTTTAACGTGAATAGAAACATAAGAACAATGCTGTTTTTTTAATGAAAATGGTGAGAAATTGATCTCCTTATAAATTTTATGTCAATCATTATATATTCACGCTCATTTTTTCTAATAGTAACAATTCACTTTATATCAATCTTTATTCCCGTTGTATACTATTCATCTAATAAACTCAAAACAGCTTGGCACAAAATGAGTTGTTGTCAGTGTGTTTTTTCGACATAACACGCACTTTCTTATGCTAGATACTATTTATAAGTCGTAATACCCGTAAATTTCTTTACACTTGATATATTTAAACCTTAAAGAACAGTTTTTACCCGAAGCGTATGTCATGCAATCGCATTGTTCGAAAAATGTACCCAATTTTTCAAAATGGATGTTTCATAATTCGTTAGGTCTTAGAGTCAAATACATGTTTTAAGATTACTTTTTTCATGGGAAAAGCTCTCCAAAACATTATTTCTATTTCTAGGCTAAGCATGGCCTTAGTTAAATGAATATGATTGTTTTATGCGCCAGATATTAATTATGTGAATATTGATACTAAATTAAGGTATGTATGAGTTAATTTGTTTTAAAGAAACACCTTAAATCGCAAGGTTTGAGCTGAAAATGTACCCTGCTGGTTTAATTTAGTTGTGCAAAAGTATTTTCTATTTGGTGGTTGGACACTTTGACCACGGACGGTTCGACCCTAGGGCGTTTCGAGTAGTTTCGATCCCGGACGTTTCGACCCTTTCGTTTCTAAACTGAGATTTTTTTCATTTATAATGTGTTATTTTATTACTATTATTATTTATCATTAATTTTTGTTATATTATTAATTAGAAATTAAAAACAGAATTTCAACTCCTATCCCAAACACACTTAAAAAGTACCTAAGTTAAATTGGGTTTTAAAGATGTATATATTTAAGTGGCTCAAAAATTTTCACTGTGATAACAAAAATAAATGATTTAAAAAAAAAATGTCCATAAGCTGACCAATACATCTCGCAGGCGTTGTAACCATTACCAACGCGCGCCCTTTAATTTACTTCTTGTGTTCCTTAACATGTGAAGACCTCACTCACAGAAACACCGATTTTAATAAGACTTACAAAGTTGTCAGTATTTTTAAACATGTTACAAAGGCTGACTCAGTGACCACCACATCACGCCGTGTGGTGGCGAAGTTTATGGGAAAAGTAAATAAAGTGAGGTGCAGCGAGAATGTAGGCACCTTTAGAAAAGACGATATGATCACATTGCCTTTAAATTGCCCGATTACATCGGATTGAGTTTGGGGTGGATTTAGATAGGTTTTTAATCGCGCAATTATCACAATCATAAATTTACGATGAATGTTGACTGGTTATACGTGTACGTACTTTTTCAAATAATCGTAAATTAAACGTTACAAATAACTATTTCAAACTGAATTTAATTTTTAATGCATAATAATATTATGCTGAATTATTTTTATACCAAAAACTAAATTTTAAAAAGTATATATACAAAACATAATAATAAATTTCTACGGTGTAGATAGATAGGGGTCGAAACGTCCGGGGGTCGAAACACCCTCGGGTCGAAACGTCCGGGGGTCGAAACACCCTCGGGTCGAAACTTCCTGTGGTCGAACTGTCCGGGGTCGAATCGCCCAGGGTCGAATCGCCCGGGGTCGAACCATCCATGGTCGAACTGACCGGTGTCAAAACCTCCTGGAGTCAAAACGTCCTGGGGTCGAAACGTACTGGGTACGAAACGTCCTTTGGTCGAACTGGCAGGGTCGAACCGTCCGGAGTCGAAATGTCCGTAATTCTTATATAATAGTGCCACTCAGGGCTCAACTCATGACCAAAGAAATAAAAAGCAGCCTTCAAATTGTTCACAAAGGTGCCCCGCTATTTAACCCCACTCTTACAACAGTGTATGCACGGTTATACACGTACTATTTTTTTTATTTAAAATCACTGAGCGTTTACTTTCAAAGCGAATTTGCTTAATGTCAGTTTATAATGAAATCGATCCTCAACACTTACTTGTATTAAGTAAGCACCTAAGTGAAATACATCTTCCTCCTAACAAATATTTGCAATCGTTTTTATGCTAAATCACTTGATAAAAACTTTAAAAGCGGTTCCGTGTTATTTTTTATATTACGAAATTTCATTTTCTGTCATTTTGACTTATTATAAGCCCGTATAAAATTTGCCTCCATCCGATTATATACATAGATGTATAAAAGCTTATATTAAAATGTAAAATTGATATTTCGTCTGCAATTAACTAATTTCTTCACATTTATTTCTATAGTTATTTAACAGTGACTAAAAGAAATTAGTTCGACCCATATTCGTGTGATTTTATTATTGTGAAATACAATTTAAAATTTTAGAAAGGTTCCATTTTCTTTAAAAATAAATATTCGCCAATTAGCCTCAATCTTACCCTAATACATATTATAACTATAAAAATGCAATTTCAATAGCGATTATACGTTCTTTTCACTGTTTATTTTCCATTGTGACAATGAATGGAGTATCGTCCAACTAATGCTCAAGGGCTCATTTCTTCTAAAATGAAACATAAAGTAAAACCATCTCTGAAAAAATTATTGGAGATTGATCTTCTCATTAACATTTTTTTAAGTCACATTCAATGACTTCTCGTTATCTTTTATTCAAGCACCAAGGAAGAACGAATCGGCAGAGACTTTTGTTCATAAATTTAACGGAATTTTTCATAATCCAGTGCATAATTTTAACTATACATAAACCATTACCTGGTAACGTCTTTTCACTTTTAGCAATCTATGAAATAAATCGTTATTTCACTACTAATACTAATACAAACACACAGTCACACGCACACACAGACGCACACACACACAAATGAAAACACTCGCACACATGCTTATTCACACACTCGGATTATCAACATAAAAATTAGCATCAAATAAATTAATATAATAAAAGCTTCATGACGCCACTTAATTGTTTTTTTTTACGGTGCGCAAAACCACATGCTTTGTTAATCTCAAAACAAAAATCATTATGATTTTACGTCTATATTTTCAATTTTAAAAAAGTAATCTAGAGTTGCAGGGCATAAGGGCTTCACACTGACGGACGGAAATGCGCCTTAGCGCATTATATAATAGACGAGCAAAATACCCGTGCTACGCTACGGGGTAGGCACAATAAGAATAACTTTGTTTGGTTTTGGGTATCAAGTTCTCCTTAAAAATGAATGTAAACGCATCTGGAAATTAGGGTAGTGATAAATCAAACACCTTCTTAATAAAAACAACGATATGTGTGTCGAGAAAAATAAAAATATTATTAATTTAAATATTAGCCATCAATTTTC
The DNA here is from genome assembly GCA_002072015.1 of Radix auricularia. Taxonomy (NCBI): domain Eukaryota; kingdom Metazoa; phylum Mollusca; class Gastropoda; family Lymnaeidae; genus Radix; species Radix auricularia. Next base: position 13,780 of record MUZC01001380.1, read on the forward strand.
GTATTTCTGCTTTAATATAGCATCATCATTAAATCCTTGGCTCTAAAGCCCATGTAGGGCCCTGGCTTGCTAAACCTCATCCTTCCATTCAGATCGATTGGTGGCTTTCTTTCACCATGCTGGAACCCCTATAATAACGCTTGCTCTATACTCTACCAGAATAACAAATGTCGTTAACAGTTAAAAAATTCTAATGGGCAAGGCTCACTTTCTTTTCACGTGAATCAAAACATGAAAACAATATCTTTCCACATGATTCCATTGGTTCTTAGAAAACACTCATTTAATTTATAGTTTAAGCATGAAATTAGTTCAAGACGATTATGATATTTTTAGCCAGATAATATTTGTGAATATTGTGGCTTGGGGAGAGAGGAAAATATGCTTTATTTGTTATGAAGGCACATGTTCCTTTAACGTGAATAAAAACATAAGAACAATGCTGCTTTTTAAGAAAATGGTGAGAAATTGATTTTCTTATAAATGTTATGTCAATCGTTATATAGTTCCGCACATTTTTTCTAATAGTAACAATTCACTTTATATCAATCTTTATTTCCGTTGTATAATATTCAACTAATAAACTCAAAACAGCTTGGCACAAAATGAGTTGTTGTAAGTGTGTTGTTTTTTTTTTTGACATAACACGCACTTTCTTATGCTAGATCTTATTTATAAGTCGTATTACCCGTGACATTTTTTTACACTTGATATATTTACACCTTAAAAAACAGTTTTTAAGCAAAGCGAATGTCATGCAAATTTTTCAAAATTGATGTTTCATCATTGGTTAGTTCTTAGAGTAAAATACATGTTTTAATATAACTTTTTTCATGGGAAAAGCTCTCCAAAACATTATTTATATTTCTAGGCTAAGCATGGCCTTAGTCAAATTAATAGGATTTTTTTTTATAAGGGCCAGATATTAATTATGTGAATATTGATGCTAAATTAAGTTATGTATGAGTTAATTTGTTTTAAAAGAAACACCTTAAATCGGTCGCAAGGTTTGAGCTGGAAATGTACCCTGCTGGTTTACTTTAGTTGAGGAAAAAGTATTTTCTATTTGGTTGTTTGACACTTCGACCCCGAATGGTTCGACCACGGAAGGTTCGACTCCGGTCGATTGACCCCGGGGTGATTCGATCCCGGACAGTTCCACCAAGTGACTTTTTGACCCTAGGGCGTTTCGACCCCTTTCTATCTACACCATAGAAATTTATTATTATTTTTGTTTGTATATATACTTTTTAAAATACTGGTTGTCATGTTAGAGGCGCAACATTAGCAGACATAGAAATAACCAAATCACACACACATACGGACATAGCCCCTCCCCTCCCCTCCTCACACACACACACACACACACACACACAAACACACACACACACACACACACAAACTTGCACCAATAGACAACTCTTAAGTTTTAACCATAGCACGTACCATAATATTGCATTATCCTAGCAATAAGTCTTTTTTTACGTAAGCTTTTTCATTCATCTACCAATTAATCCACACCATCCATTCCTTTACATTTTATGCATGATCTTTATTTAGGACACATAAGATTTATTTATATTGAGCTGTTTAATACTAATGTGATTGGGATGTGTAGGTTTGGGGAGATTTTTTGTATTGTCTATTTGTTTTTAAAAAAAACACACGTTGAATCGCAAGGTTTGGGCTTAAAATTTTACACTGCTGGTTTTTTTAATCTTTGCAAAAAGGATATTATCAGTGGCTAAGAAATAGTGCCACTCAGGGCTCGGCGATATTATACACTCATGACCCAAGAAAGGAAATAGTTCAAATAGTTCACAAAGTTGCCCCTCTTTAAAAATATTACAATTCCGCTATTTAACCCCACTCTTACAACAGTGTATAAATGGTTATACACTTACCATTTTATTATTTAAAATCCCTGAGCGTTTACTTTCCATTCGAATTTCCTTAATGTCAGTTTATAATGAAATCGATCCAAAACACTTACTTGTATTAAGTAAGCACCTCAGAGAAATACATCTTACTCCTAACAAATATTTTCATTTTTTTT
>MUZC01001380.1:19522-83271 GCA_002072015.1 Radix auricularia
ACACACACACACACACACACACACACACACACACACACACACACACACACACACACACACACTGACGGACGCGCTTAGGCGCATTATTATATAGATGCTTATGTACGAGTATATGCGGTACATGTCTCTGAAATTATTGACAATTTGAAATCACTATATTTAATGTTTGATGAAATTCCAAGTCACACATTTCTTTGTCTTAAGTCAATTGGCCAGTTGTTGTAAAGGTGAGCTTGTGTGATGGGTTATGTGCGCACAAGACCATATACATTTGTGTTTGTTTGTTGATCTTTTAAACTAACATTCTTTCAAAATCGTTTTATAAACTATATACCTTCTTTGTCTTTATTAGTTGTGCTTTACAAGTCACTCAGCCTTGATTCGACCAGATTGCTAATATTAATTGGTTTTCTTCTTATTCAAGAGCGTTTATTAGATTTTTCAACTATTATAAAATTTAGTATGTGGCCGACGCTCTGCATTCCAGCCCGTATAAGCTTGCGTCTAATGTTGAACGTCAAGAACATATGTTGGCATGTGACTCAGTTACAGCGTAAAATCAATGGTATGGCAATGCTCAAAATACTCAGTGGCGTAGCAAGGAGAGGGGTTAAGGAGTCAAATGCCTCAGACCTCACTTTGTTTAGGAACGGAGAATTTCTCGTTGTTAATTAGTTATAAGATAGAAAGAAAATTAAGTTTAAAAAAGAACTATTCTGCTTGTCTCATGGCACAATATCGATGTACATATGCTGTCATCATGCCATGCTCAACAAATTAGCTTTAGAAAAGTCACTTTTATTGTATTCCTTAGTGGGCGTATGCATTTTTCATTTATTCATATATACGCCTTTTCTTCAAGCCTGCATTTATTATGACAATAATGTTAGATTTTTTTTTGTGTAGATTTTAAAATTTTAAAATATTTTTTATGAAACCTCTTTTTTAATACTAACAAAGATATGAATATTGTCCATATCATCACTTTCGAATGAAAAAATGTTGTTTTTCCTTTAGAGCATCAAGTATTTTCTGGAGGGGGTTGGAGGGTGAGACAAAACTGGGTTTCGCCTCGGGCGGCACATGCCCGCGCTACGCTGCTGTACATGCAAGACTTGCTAATGACGATCAAGAGGGACTGATGAATATTGTGAACTTTAATGAAGATGGGCATTAAAAATAATTATCTCTGCTAAACACTTTGACAACAAAGTAACATTAAATAGTTGCTATAAAGTTACACGTTTTGTCAACTACATAATTTCAAACCATTTCATTACATTTACATAAATATCTAGGAGATACATTTAAAACATAATTATGAATATTAATCGATCAAAGACCAGTATTGTTGGCCATGGTTCAATGGGCTCACATATTAAACACACAGTCACCACATATTTATGAATATTAATCGATCAAAGACCAGTTTTATTGGCCATGGTTTAATGAACGCATATATTAAACACACAGTCACCACATATTTATGAATATTAATCGATCAAAGACCAGTTTTATTGGCCATGGTTTAATGAACGCATATATTAAACATACAGTCACCACATATTTATGAATATTAATCGATCAAATACCAGTATTGTTAGCCATGGTTCTATGGGCGCATATATTAAACACACATTCAGCACATATACAGACGACAGCTGGTACATGATCAATGATCAATTCTACATTTGGACATCTGTTGACAATCAATACGAGGTGAGTCACGCCAAACGTTAGGTTATGTACTCGGCTCGAGTATTGCAATACAGAGTTTTATATTTATGTTTAAAGCACACTAATTTTATACGTATTTAGAACCTTCCACACCTATGTTGAGCAGAGGATTTGACTCTTATAAAAAATTCTCATAATTAAATTTGAAGCAGTGTATTTGAAACAATTAAAACATATTACGTATTTATCTTTAATAAGTTTATGTTATTAATTTATTATTGCATGGATTTCATTTTTTTCCACATAAATAGCGTTTTTTAAAAATAAAAAAAATATACATTGCACAAGCGTGCCATTTTATACAAAAAAAAAAAAATGTATGAGACCAAGAAAAAATAATAAAACAGGATTTTAAAAACATAAGAAGTTATATGTTATAAGAAGAATGAAAAGATTTTTTTTTCAAAAACTCATTCACTAACATTGTTCTAAATATTTTTAGCTATCGTTTTGCGTTTGTTTTAACCCGATATGTGCTATGCTTGGCAAGAAATTGACAAATTACTGATATTTTTAAAATATATTTTGCTTGATTGTCCAAAAAATCCAGTTGATATTTCTTTGTGTGGCCCGTGCACATTGGGACCTACTTAACCTATTTGCAATAGACCCGAGCGCTCTATCTGGTATGGATCAAGCTCGAACAGACAGGGCAGATAGGCGTTGTTCAACATCTCGTTCCTCTCAGTCATAATCAGCTCCTTTCTTCGGTATCATTGGATGCCCAGTTGTTGTAGATCTTTCTCTACATCATCCATGCATACATAAGCCTAGGCCTTCCATTGAATAGTTTTTTTCTTATTGGACTTTGGTGGTGTACCTACTTTGCTCTTTGGTCATTGTCATTTTCCCAAGTGCCTTCCCAGCGCAGTCTGGCAGTCTGTCCTTTTTTTATTTTTGGCTACTATCGTGGGATCCTGATATAGACTAAATAAATACTAATATTAATTTTTGAAAAATATTTAAAAAGGGAAAAATTGTAAAAAGAGCAAAATTTTTGCAACAAATATTCATACAAACCAACACGTGTTAGTTTGAGTTACCTATTCAGGCTTTTTTATATTGAGTTTGTTCCTACTGTTTTGAAAATGTAAAAACAGCAGTTTATATTTGGATCAAAGATATTAGTACAATGACTGCCAAAACTGAAACCAAAGAAATACATTAAAAAAAAAAATAAATACTCAAAAATGTATTCTTTCACTTGGCCTTGAAGCCAAGCACTTTCTCTTTTGAAAACGAAGAAAAAAAATCAACAAAGTCCTTAACGATTCACGACCAAGACACACTATTAGATGAGTGGATGTTGAACATAAAAAAAAGTAAATAAATAAGCAATGACCTTTCCCAGACATATTATGCAATATTAAATCACATCACCATGGGCGTATACTGGGGGGGGGGCAAGGGGGCATTTGCGAAAAATGTCACAAATTTGTTATAATAAAACTGAAATAAATTCCCTGCAAGTTAATTACATTCAAGACAGTGTTTTCATATCAAACATAAAAAAGAATTATATCTGCAAGAATAATTGATTACATTACTTATTGTAAATAAAAATTTTTGTCACATTTTTAGTAAAAATACGCCAGCATTTATATTTATGTGTCCATGTAGTTTCACATAGCAAACGAACTTTTTGATTTAATTTTACTTTCGCCGATTACTTGCTCGGAAAACACATTAATTGATTTAATTGTTCCTGTTGTGTTTCGTATAGCATTCACATGCCCCCCCCCTAAATTTGAGAAAGTTAAATACATTGAAGACAGTGTACACATATCAAGCATAAAAAGAATTATATCTGCAAGTATAATTGATTACATTACTTAGTTTGTAAATAAAATTGTTGTCACATTTTTAGCAAAAATACGCCAGCATTTATATTTATGTGTCCATGTAGTTTCACATAGCAAAACGAACATTTTGATTTAGTTTTTTTAGTTGATTACTTGATCGGAAATCTAACAGCAAGTTACATCAACTCAATGCCTGAATGTCATTTGTTTCGTTCACGAACATTGTCTTCACGCTAGAGAGACCCACACATTTTGATAAATTACACTGATTTGCATAGTTGCCGAGAGTGACCCATCAAAACGGCCCCGGTCAAAGCGGCCCCAGATAAATTGTTCACATATTTTTTACAACAAATTTAGGTGTTTTTTTAAAAATTTAAGTTAAATTAAACATTGTTCAGTTTATTCACCTTTAAAGAAAGTTGTCCAACTATAAAATTATTTCTTCTGACGTTATGATATTATTTCCTCTCAACAAACAACTGTGACTTGCTACCATATAGTTTAATTGTTATTAAATTCTTTCTTGTGATGTTATTATTATTGTTTTTTGTGAACTAAAAGTGACACTGAATCGGTAAGTAAAAATAATACTATAAAATTGAATTCCATTAATACGTATTAGTCCAGGGCAGACGTGTCTGGGGCCATTTTGACCGGGGCCGTTTTGCCCGAGGCCGTTTTGACACGCGCCGTTTTTTTCGGTGGCCGTTTTTTTCAGTGGCTGTTTTGTCAGTGGCCGTTTTGTCGGTGTCAATTTGTCGGGACAATTTGTCAGGGGCCATTTTGTCGATGAACCTGGAATGATTACCAAGGACTTCATCTCCAGATTGCACGAAAGTCTAACAGGTCATAAAAATTACCAGAATATAATTCTTTTCCAAGAAGTACTAAGTCATGCATGCCGCAAAATGGGATAGAAATGATGGGACCCTGTTTGTTGCTATTTTCTTGACTTTGTCTTCTAAATGACGAGTCCAACTGCCCATCTATAAAAACTGTTTTGGCTTTCAATAATGCAACAAAATTGCTTGCAGTTGCATATTCATGATAGCCTTTGTGTCATATACGGAAACAACACACAATAATTACAAAAGCCACCTTTTAACATTTGCGAGTATAGGCCTAAAAGCAACGGTGAATAGTTTGATAACCATGCATTTATAAAAAACTAAAAACTCCGTTTCCCTCACTGACAGCTCTTAACTCATACATTTATCAGGGGTAAAATAATCACGAATCAGCTGCAATTTCAACTCATTTGAAAGGTCTTGTGTCCAGACATATCTTCCAATTGAGAAAATAAATAAGTGTAAGCGACAATCAAATTAGAACTAGTAGCCTCAGCTGTGTCTGGCTGTTGATTTTTTATTGATGCCCTCAATACCAATGATAAGTCAGATGCCGCAGACGCCCTAAAATCTTCAAATAATAGCATTTCGGAATCACGCGATTGCACTACTTTTCGTTGTTTTTTTAAAGCCTGTAAATAATTTTCTATCCATCTTTGTCAATCCTGCAATTTCTACGGGTAGATTACATATATTATTTCACAGCAAAATTTAATTTTCTCATGAGAACTTACGTTTTTAATTTATTAAATGCATTAACATATGTTATATTTTAGTTATTACAGCGTTATTTTGTGAGTCTTATTAATTTCTAAGACTTTTTTGCGGCACTTATGCTATACTTAACTCAAATTTAATTTAAAATTAAACCTGTATAGTATTGTCAGTTAGGTGCCGTCCAAAATTGAGGTCACTTGATTTTGGCCGATTTTTAACCCAACTTCCCCTTTGTCACACTTCGTTACAAAAACTTTTGACCCCTCCCCAAACAATATGACTCAAAAAGCTGTGACAAAGGTGGCATTGTCTTTTTGAAAATGAGAATGTTTCAAAACACTTTATTGCTATTTTAGTATGAGTTTAGTATGAGGCTACACTCTAATATCGTAACACGCGGTAATCGGTGCAAAACGTAATAAAATAGATAGTTAGAAATCGAAAATTTAAGCTTATAGTAGCGTGTTTTGACGTCACATCACAACTCTTAAACCCCCCTCCCTTCATCACAAAGTTGGGTACCCCCTACCCATAGGCGCGTGACGTCATTTTTTAAAATTAATAAACTGATTTTTTTGCCCCCCCCCCCTTGGGAAAATTCCTAGCGACGCCCATGCACATCACGGGTGTTGAAAAGATCAAGGCTTTTTTGAAATAGGTCTTCCTGGTAAATTATGACACACTGTTTTAGTTTCAGTTTCAGTTATTCATATTGGTTTGAAATAGGTATTCAAGGTAAATTAGGACACACTGTTTTTAGTTTCAGTTTACGTTATACATATAGGTACAAAAGGTGGTACAGACGCTGATGTTAAAATAAGGATCTTAAAGGCAAGAGTAGTTTTCCAACAACTCAAGAATCTTTGGGTCTCCAACAACTTAAGCAGCCAGTTAAAAGTAAGGATTTTTAACGCTATGGTGAAACCTGTTCTGCTATATGGAGCCAAGATCGATGCGCCCTTTTAAGGTTTGGTGCTCCGTGTGCGCAGTGAAAAATCCAGTGTGCAACGTTGCACAGAAACCTTTTTTGTGCAATATTTTACAAATTGTGCCGCGTTTTGGAGTTGTAACCACGCAGCTTTTTTTCAACAATATTGACAGCCCTAGTTACGATTAGGGATTTACCGTATTTCGGTCCGGAAATTCCGGAATACGGCCTTTTTTTTACGGATCCGGCTTCGGTAGAATTTCATTTTATAAATCCGGCAAAATCCTACCCCTCCCACAGTCACACATTCTTACACCCCTTCCCACCCTTGTAGCGTGACGTACTTTATGGACGGCCCCTAATATAAAAAATCCAAATCCCTTAATCATAATCAAATCCGATTTAAAACACTCGAATAATTTTGACTTTAAATTTATTCAAATTCATTTTTAGAACGTATACTTAATTCTATACACATAGAGTCTAGATCTAGATCTATTGCAAATTAACGCAAATTTAACATACTTCCTTCGGCGCAATTTTAAAATTAAATTGAGCGGCAATGGTTTAACAAAAGTAAAAGTAAAAGTGAAAGTATTCTGGAAAGATAATCTGGAAATCACAAAAAGTTTTGTAGATGACGACAATGTCGGCAAGGAATATTTGGTATGTTTATATTTTGAGTTGAAAGTTTACCTTTGTGCCTTTGTCGATGCCTACGTAACAAATCGTTGTTGGTTACATCAGAAACGGTGCTAAGGGTTCGGGGGCCATTTTCACAGTCATTGCTAATATTAGCTAAGTTAGACCTGTGACGAAATTTATGGAGCCACCGTCACTTGCACGAGAATAACCACATAAACAAAAGGGAACTCACTATTGTCGGATAAGAAACCACCCATAATGCAAAGTCTGAACTGATTAGGTATGCACCGGGGCACATGACAGGTCAAGGTTGCCCGACCGTGAGGCCGACAATCAGAGGCCAATCAGTCAGAGGTGCATAAATGACCCATCAAGTATAAAGGTTGACACACCCAAACAACACGTTCTCATTATCCGCCCAAGCGTCTGCGAAGTGTGGTATCTTATGTGAATTTAACTCACAGAACTACATCCACACCCATCCTTGTAGTGGGAGAGCCGCCATTATTCTCGTTAACCAGAATCAATGTAAGTTTGAACTCTAACTTGTTTCCCTCGTATTTATAAATATATTTCATACCATTATCTAAATAAGAGCCATTATGCAATGTCGGGTTGAAATTATTGGAACATGTTGACCCCATGACACCATACGGGGCCACGTGCGATATTTTACGTCTATTTCATAACTAAATATAATAACACGCGATCCATCAGGTAGATGGATCAAGTTATATTGGTGTGTAACCAATAACATTACTGTATTTATACCACCATCCACTTACAAGGTGTCAGCGAGATATATCTGCCCCTGTGGTGGTGGAAACGAAATATTATTTCAGTCACATGTTGTGGAATGTATTAAATAACAATTTGTTTTATGAAAATGCTTTTTGATCCCCTTTTGGCACCTTGCTCTGAAAGCTCGGCGACCAAAAGGGGTGGATTAACAGACAAAATGGAGAAACCACCCATGTGTATTTTTAGCGCATTTTCGAGAAGTAGAAATGTGCTATTGTATCCGTTTTGTCCGTCTGTCCGTCCGTCCGTCTGTCATCACCCTAGATCTCAGCATCCATAAGTTCTAGACCCATGATGTATATATGTTTTTTGTATGTCCTGACCTACCATTTGTGCATCAACACTCAGTTACTCGATCCGACCCCTTGTAGTGGCAGTAGAGCTACTGGAAGTATGAAAGTCCTAGACCCATGATGTATATATGTATATAATACGGAGTATTTGGGCGATTAGCTGATTACAATTTAGAATGTTTCATTTATGAGTCCTATTTCAGTGACCACAAACCACTTGTAGTTAGATTAAAGAGAAAATAAAAAAATTTAAAATGTAAAGAAATGACTTTTAAATAATTTTTTTTTCAGGTATATTCTTTACACAAGAAAATTCATAAAAATATGTATAAAATCTAAACACAATTACTGATAACTACATATGCTGATATCTAGCATAAGTACTGATACATAATACGAAAATGCGCTAACACGTCCTGAGACCAAAAAGGGACCAGGCTTAACATGATTTTTTTCTATCTTAGTCTGGTTTCTGGGCACCCGCCTGTACCGAGAGACAAGGCGAACTCCTGACAGCCATCCCGCCCAAACGAAGTTTCAACATATTTGGACCAAGAGCTGGACTCACCGCTATCCATGCGACTCGGATCCTACCCCTACCTCACCCCTGCACCTATCGACAGGAGTTGAAGACAACTCAGCTTTACCAGCTTTACTCCTAATGTAAAAGCTGACGCAAACAAACGCATACCGCACTTGTTGATGCCTACACGGGTAAACACCATACACGTATAGAAGCCGGTTATTCACACTTCCGTGATCACCGAAGTCACCTATGTCATAGGTGAAGCCATACACTGAACAGGGAGCGTGCAGAACCAACCGCCTCACGGAGCGGGGCGCGACGACCCTTTGAATTTAAGTATTAACACTATAATAATTAGATCAAGTGGCATAGGCCTAATGATGATGAAGCTAGGCCAAACCGGAACTAGTTTCCGCTATTGTATATAATGTATAATAAATTTATTTTTACATTTTCACCCTTTAGTCTGTTTATTGTCGATTGCAAGAGATCACTAAAGTATGTACGTGTAGGCGAGAGGGGATAACTTAAAATATTATACCCCTAGACGACGTGTCAAATTTAGTTTACATCTTTCTCGCCACAACACCACGTAACGGGTTTTCTTAAACTTGTACTGGGATTCGATCCAATGGAAGTTTGTTCAGTCATTTGTCGTTTAGAATTTGTAACATTTCAAATTAAAAAAAAAAACCAACAACCACAAATCACATGGGTTGAATTACATACATTTATAATAAGTAGTGTTATCTGCAATTGTCTCATTGAACTAATAATATTTTTTTTTATTAATGACATCATCTAATAGAACGTCACTGAATTGAATTTTACTTTGCGAGGAAGACTTAGCTAAACTACAGAAATTCAGAAATCACAATTTTTAAGCGAGACCCTATCGACACCCCCCCCCCCCACACATGACTTTAGCATCTTCTGCAATCTTTAAATTGATGCGGCCTCTGGCTCAAAGTGGGAGGCAAAGTAAACCTACACTGAGACGTAACGTTAGTACATCTCAACTGTTGTAGCGTCATTCTTATCATTGCTATACTGTAAACTTAAGTATCTTATCTTATCTTATCTTAAACAGACGATCCGTCTGTACAGAACATTATTGCACCCTACTCTTCTAATCCATGGTTTATGTCGAGCACCATATTCTTATTGAGTTTAACAATAAGAAATTCATTGTGGAAGTCGGGAGGGGGATGCACCAAGCGTATATTGAATCGGGTGACACTACAACTTTTTACGTTTACACCACTGATTGTTTGAGCGCGTGGCCTTACTGTGTGAGTTTGAGCACTGGGCTATGTGTTCTTAGAATGCTTCACTAAGAGAAATTTTGTTGAATAGCCTTTTATATTGATATTTTAAAACTATATCTTAACAGCCCAGTTAAAAAGCTTAAGCTTAACAAAACCTTTTTTAAAATGGAATTTTCTGCTGTAGATTTTGTAAACGCTACCGGTAAAAAGTAAAAAATGGCAATAATATTTTTGGCTATTTTATGAGCATAATTGAGAAGCTGTTAGTTAACATGCAGCACATCTTACTAACAATTAAGGCAAACAACACTAGACACTAAAATATGTTCAAGTCACAGCATTTACCTCCAAAAAATATCGTTCATACAGCTTTAGATTGTCTCAGCTGAAGTTTCTGATACTGAAGTTGATATTTAGTTGATATGTAAGCGAAGTGTTAGAATCATGGTATCAATGTTCCCTTTAAGTTTAAGCAGCGCGGCTGCGCAGATATTTTAACCGACGTCACGCAGGAGTTTAGAATCACCGCGCATTAAATTTTGTAACATCTTTGCAAACGGACCAACGAAGCTTAGACTTAGAGAGAACATTGCATGGTAGGCAAACGTATTCCCTCAATTGACACCTTTATCAACATTTTGAACATTCACGTTAGCCAATAGTTTAAAACAGAAATTTTCGTTTAATCATCACTAAATTAGTTTATATTTATCGGCCGAAATATTTAACTTTTTGATTTCCAGTACTTTTGTAAGTTGTATTGAGCACTAGAGTCTAAAGTCATCATTGGTTACTTTGAGAGGTAATTTCTGTTTATCAATCCTTTAAATTATATGAACACAAACTTTATTAATTCGCCGTGCTGTAAAATATACAACAAATAATGATGCTCGAGACGGAGAATAAGCAATTTCAGTATGTAGTATTTGTTTTTCCAACGGTCATCATTCTAGAACCAATCGTACATTAGTCTTAAGATATCTCCTTGTTGTTGAGGTCCGTGTCTCATTAAGTGAAGTTAATATTCATGTGCTTGGCTCTTAAAGAATGAAATTCACAACCTTGCTGCACAAATAGAATGCGCAAGTGTAAGTCCTTAACCACAGAAGCTTTTGACAAAAGTTGAGAAAAAATTACATGTACCAAGGCATGGTTTATTAAACGCAAAATACTTAGCTACATGGGATTGGATGCCGGTTTCGAAGGAACTAAAGCCAATGGCAAATTAATTTTTTCTCTCCAAAAGTGTGTACCGACATGTAAGAGATTAACAAATTGTTTTACAAAGAAAGTAAGGTATCGGTAATTAACTTTTTATGAAATAAGCACTTTTTACAGATGCGCGAACCAAGTTAAGCCCCTTAAACAATGTTTGTAAAGTAAAAACAACATTTAAATGGCCTTATAGGCCAATGAGTTCACCTCTTATTTAAAGAATAATTCAGCCTTACTAAACCAATTAACTTAAAGTCATTGAAAAATACTTAACATTTGAAAAAAATTAATAAGTTTAATTACCAATTATTTGGATACATAAATGGTGAATAGGAAAAAATCATAAATAATAAATGTATATCAAATCTGACGCGAAAAGAATTTTTATTGCTGATATTTTTGAATAAAGAAAAATTCCGTCAGTTTTGACGTTAAAAAATGTAAAATATTCAACAACGATTTCTCTTACACAAGTCTACGTAATATTTGCAATACATTAGCTCTAACTCTATTAGGATAACCTTTCTTGCGCATCCGGTCAAAACAGCGACAGTCAAAACAGCGACGGTCATAACAGCGACTTCAAAACAGCGACTGTGTCAAAACAGCGACGGTCAAAACAGCGATGGTCAAAATAGCGACTGTATCAAAACAGCGACTTTATCAAAACAGCAACTGTATCAAAATAGCGACTTTTTTCTTTTGCTTGTGATAATGCATATTTTTTGTAGAGAAGGGACAATATAAAATTTAAAATAATCAACTGGAGGTTTGTATAAATAAATGTTGGTGTGGTGTTTTAAAGAGTGTATACACAGTTTCAGGGCACATTTTTAAAAAAATTCAAAAATAAAATTATAACTGTTATTACTTTAGTCATATGTATTGTGCAGAAATCTCGATAGAGACTAGCAAACGATTCAATCGATTTATTGAGGGGATTTGTGGTGGGAGGGGCAGAGACAGTTTGACTACAGAACTTTTTGATCCTCGGATGTTTCGACCCTCGTTTTTACTTCGCAAATAATTGTTTTTTTTTCTTCTAGTTTTTAAAAATAAAAATAATAGGGTTTAATATTAGATCTTTCCAAATCTATCCAACTCCTTCACCACTCCAATCCGATATCATTGGATAATAAAAAGGCAATGTGTTCAGATAATCCTTTTTAAGGTACCTACATTCTTTCAGCCAACAATCTCTTTGTTTACCTTCTCCATAACAGGCGGTCCGTGGTCGCCACTTTGTCTAGCCTTCGTAACATGCCATTGTGTAACCANAAAAATCTGGCAGGGCAACCATTATAAACGCCGCAGTATTTTCACCTTCATGATCGCCATACAATGTAACCTAGCCACCATCCATGCACCTCATTTTACACACTCAGTAACACACTATGGTGAACTATAACGCATTACAAACTTTTATTCATCCTATCAATGCATTCGTCATACTCATAAACTAAGACGAAAATAAACTGAACAAAATGTCAACAACAATTAAGGAACGTTCTGTTAAGTCATATGGGCCCAGCTGCTTGAACGATATTGTCCGCTACGCGGTGTTAGTAACTATTTAATGTATTAACTTTATATACTGACAACTTTGTACATCTTATTACAATTCAGTTTTTATGCTAGGTAGGTCTACACAAGAAACAGAAGTGAATGAAAGGGCGCAGGTTTGTGGTTGTTTCAGTGCTGCGAGGTTCGCCATTTATGTCAACACCTTAATAACAAATTGTTTTTGTTTGTTTTTTTTATATTTCATTAATTGATTTTGATTTTACGATTAAAAGTGTAAAACCGATGGGAAAAATGTTGTTAAAAAACTAAAGATAAATATGGTCCTTTCTAACTTTGTTTGGCATGGGAGTGGAGGGAAGATTGACTTTTATGTTATAGTGTAATGTATACCTATGGTTGTGGCGAGTGTTATGAGAAGGTAAATAATGGAATGAGAGGCAGAATAAATTTAGGTACCTTTACAAAGCACTATCTGACCACGTGCATTTTTATAGTCCTATTACATCGCCACTTTGATCGGGGTGGAGAGATCAATTGAAGTCTACCGAGACCAGGCACTGTTCGTTGGCTGGCCCATGTTACATCAGGACATGTTACGAGGGCTAGACTAAGCGACGACCACAGGTCAACGTTTTCTGGCGAGATTTATGGGAAATGTAAATAAAATGACCGGGGGTAGAGTGAATCTACGTACCTTTACCTGACCACGTGACTTTTTTATTGTCCGATTACATCGGATCGGGTGTGCTTAATTGGACATTGAAAAGGATACCGGGTATATACATGCTCGCAAACAACAGGCTGTTGATGATTTTTTTTTTAAATTTGAATAAATGAGTGTATACGTAGCCTCAGTGAATTGATTTAAATTTTATTTTAAACAAAACTTTTAATTTCAATAAATACTTTATCAAAATGAGATATCATTTAAATAACCTTCATCTTTTCTATTCTGTTTTAAATCTTCCTTTTAATTCATTTTATATATTATGGAGCTAAGACTAATTTAATGTTATTTATATTTTTTTGTTGATACAATTTTATTTCACTCACCAGCTGTTTGTATATGAATAAGTGCATATGTATGTAGCATATACTAATCTGCGTCATTAATTGCTTTTAAATTTTATTTCAATCAAAATTTATAATTTTCATTAAATACTTCATCAAAATGTTGCTATTGTTTTAGGTTTTATTTTTTCTCTATGCATTTATGTAGTTTTTTCATTTGGGGTCCTTGGATAAGTTAAGAAAATGAAAAAGGGGTCTATGTGTCAAAAAGTTGAGAACCACTGTGTTAGGTTTACGGTTGGACCAGAATAGCTTTGTGATGAAGTCGCTGTTTTGATACAGTCGCTGTTTTGATACAGTCGCTGTTTTGATACAGTCGCTATTTTGACCGTCGCTGTTTTGACCGTCGCTGTTTTGACACAGTCGCTGTTTTGAAGTCGCTGTTATGACGATCGCTGTTTTGACAGTCGCTGTTTTGAACCCGTGCCCCTTTCTTGTGGTAGTTTCTATTTATAAATTTCAAAGTTTGAGTTGAGATCATTAAACCAAAAGGCAAACGTCCTCGCCTAAGTAGTTTTTTGTGTGTTAGTTTATGCGTCCATTTTGATTAAATGACGTAAGAGAACCTATCCACCCTCTGTTTACATCTTATGATTTGATGTTTAAAAAAAAATTATTGTATAGTATTAAAAATTATTATACTCATATATTCACATTTTTCATCTGTAGAATCTTTGAAATATAAAACGTTCACACAAGCGATGAAGAGAACACGCAGACAGGTAACAGCCAGCATGGGAAGTGTTCAGAACATGAAGAAAATGAAGATGTCTGAGGACATCGAGGATAACAACACAACACCCATTGGACCTGCTACAATCCATACTGGAGTTGACAGACGGCCAACTGCTTCCATGTTACGTGATCTGATTCTTTTGTTACAACGTCCAGACGCCTCCACAAGAGCTTCGGCTATCGTGTACTTGAAGGAATGGCTTGATTTACACCCTCCCGTCACACCCGAATCTGTCATAGCGTATTAAGATGCATTCTGTTTAAACCACAACAACAATATCATCATAAACACTATCAAATCATTATGTGAGGATCAAGAGCCTTTCGTAGCAGTGGGGTTTGTTGAATTCTGTGTGTTGATGTTTCAAATCAATTTTGACCACTGTCTCAGAAAAGGGACTGAAAGTGCTATCAAAAGTTGCATGATAGCACAGTGGCTCTGTGTGAGTACAGATTCTATGTTAACAAGTAGCATAACCACAAAACTGCTGAGCATTTTGGGTGATGTCATAAGTACAGCTGAGCCAAATATTTCCCTGTGTGTCTCGCTATGTTCCCTTTTCAGCATAGCTGCACAATGTGTTCGTCTTGTGAGTGTTCAGTGGAATCTTGAAAATCACAACTTTATTGCAGACCGAGTTTTAGCTATTGGGCGTGACATGGCCAAGAAAATACAAGAATGTCTTAAAATTAACGGTTTCGACACAAGTTACCACCCATGAAGCCTTCCATTTATCATCGTGAAAACAATGGTCCCATTAAAAAAAAGCCGAAGATATTGGAAGTGAACAAAAAAAACCACTCAATATGGAGAAACCGCAGTTCATATTGCCTGTAAAAACAACAAACTGGAAAAGTTGAAAAAGTTGCTGGCGGAACCAGGCGTGGATGTCAACATTAAAGATAACTTTGGATCCACGCCACTGCAAGATGCCTGCTTTTATGGCAGCTACGATTGTGTCATGCTGCTGCTCGAATACGTTCCTAACACAGCCGCCACCAGCAGTGCTTGGGGTGACACTGCCGCCAAGGTGGATATTAACACTGTAGCTAGTAATGGTTACACACCTTTGATGAATGCAGCGTTTACAAACCATGTGGAAATCTGCAAACAGCTGTTAAAGTATGGAGGTAAACAGCTGTTAGAAGCTAAGGACAATGAAGGGAACACAGCCCTGGACTTTGCAGCTTCAACAGAAGTGATGGAGGTACTTACTAATGCCATTCTGTCCACTCCCGAACTCCACCCAGACCTTGGAAGGGCTGAAGAGATATTTTCACATACTACGTTTATTGGCATCCAGTCCATCCATAAAGATGATTCATTATTCTCCTTGTATGAGAAAAATATGGGCGACAAATACGTACTTAAAAAAGACTGTCATGACTTTTTATCATTGCTTACTTCCCTTGTAAGCTCATATTTCATGTCAATGTCCTCACATCCTTCTAGCCGCGGAGACAGTGAAATGCCTGAAAGAGAAATTTCTGTGTTACGGAACATGAAAGATCATCTGATGAAGTTAAGAAGACACGTAGAGAGGCTGACTATGTCAGACGATCATAAAGATTTATTTTTTCAGATGGAGTTGTTAGAGTCAGTCTGTAATTCTATTACATATACTATTCTAAACAAAAATAAAAACGGCATAATTGTTAGTTTTCTCATTAAATGTATTTTTAAAATTTTGGAAAATGTTCGGATTAATAAAAGAAATTTTTTATTTTGGTCAAACGTGCTTCTTTAAAAAAACTAAGTGTGAACGTTCTAAGCACTTGAAGCTGATTTTGTAAGGTCCGTGACATAATTGTAAATATAAATTTTATTTGAACATAACGGGCCAATAGCAATTTTAAGAAAAAAATGTTATGGTAGCTAAGCTTTATTAGAAGTAGATCTTAGCTAGAAATAAATATAAACATATATTGTTGTTATAATTTTAATTTTACACCACAATCTATTTTTTAACCTTTTTATTTACTTCATCGTCGTCCCATAGTCCGTACATCCGGCGGAAAAAAAACAACTAAAAAATGACTAACTTTCAGTCATGCTATCTAGCTGAAATTTTGCACATAGACTTGTGTCTTCTACAAAACATTGTTCCGAATTTTCAGATCGATCGAATGTACGGTATTTAATTAATTAACTTTTAGATTATCTCTATATCATTGTATGGTAGCCGTCTGTTGTTGACATTCACTTGTTTGATAGTGTTCACTCCAGCCCTGGATGACCACACCCCCAACCCCACCTGTCCCCTTTTTACACCAAGAGAGTGCAGTCAAGTTCAGTCTGTAAATGTTTGTCCGGCAGTGCATATTATTTTGAATGTAATCAATAATTTTAGTTCTGTCTCATATATAAAGGATTTATAGTCAAAATCTTTGTTTTTAGGAGTTGTTTTTATTTTAATGCGGAAGTAAATAAAACGATGTAAAAAAGCGACCCTCACTTTATATCTTACGTTGTACATTTATTTTGGAATATTTTAGTTTTCATTTTGTGTTGTGATTGTTTTTATTGTTTATTATCCTGGCTTGTTCAGCCAACCCATGTCCCTTCCTTTAATGCCAGACGTGAAGGAGGAGAATTTGTATTATAATAATAGCCATATATATTAAAATTATAAAAGTTAATTAGAGTTTATCAATACAATATCAGCAAACTGTTTATTTTTGTGATGATTTGCAGCCAAATAAAAAAATTCTCTAATTTGTGGGAGTATGAGGCTAGTGTATGTAGAGGATGATTTCAAACTAAACAAAGAGACTTTAAGTGCAATATTTCTCTGATTTTTTGGATTGTGAGGCTAGGGTATTTAGAGGAGGATTTTCAACTAAACAAAGAGACTTTAAGTGCAATATTTCTCTCATCATTATTTTCTAACGGGTATTTTAATATTTTTATAGCAGTTTTTTTCTACACATTTTTAACAATGACAAAAGTTTATCTAAATATTGCTTAAGTTTGTTTTTTAAAAATACAATTTTAAACATGAATTCTACAGTTTCACTTAACACTGAAATTAATGAGACCAATTGTATTATTCTTTGTTTTGTAGTTTAAACTATTTAAAATATTGTTTTCAGTTACCATACCTACATAAAAATATGTATTCATATGCAACTTTAATAAATAAATTTCCATAAAATATATTTACTTTGTTACAGCATTAATATTTGCCTTGCCTTCAATGCCATCCCAAGAGCTGCTGGTGTCGGCTGTGTTAGGAACGTATTCAAGCAACAGCATGACACACTCGTAGCTGCCATGAAAGCAGGCAACATGCAGTGGTGTCCATTCCTAATTATCTTTGAGATTTACCTGGTTCTTGCAAAAACTGCTTCAAATTTCATAAATATATTTATAAATCTTTTTATTAAAAGGTAAATAAACAATATAGCATTTAAAACCTTTGAGGTTTTTATGAGAAGAATTTTAATTAGGCTCCATTACTTACAAATAGAAAACATATTCTACCAGTTATTTTCAACAAAGCTTTGTTATTTAAATTTCCATAAAATCTATTTAAATAATTGAGTACTATTGAAGATAACTGGTAGAATATTTTTCCATTTGTAAGTAATGGAGCCTGATTAAAATTCTTTTCATAAAAACCTCAAAGGTTTTAAATGCTATATTTTTTATTTACTTGTTAATACTAAACTCAAATTAAACACAAGAAATAAATGAGAAAGTTAACCATAAATATTTGTAATACATATCTTATTCTAACCAAAGTAACGGTATAAAAATTTTTTAAAAAAATATAATTTTTAATCAAATTAAAATCTGTGCAGGTTGGAGTGTTGGCAGACACCCTGTTCTAGCCACTGTCTAAAATAAGTAGTGGATTCGAAGTCAAACAAAAAATGAGTGAGCCCTGCAATCAGGCTTAAAAAATAAGTAGATGGATAACATGCAAACTGGATATGTATTAGCCTGACAAGACGTCAAAAAATAGGTCTTGGCAATGACAAAAAATCTGTCAATTATAATTACTTAAATCACTAAGAATTCAACGTGTAAAAATATACCTTTGAATGGCACTCTTTAAATAGACATGAACAGGGATCCAAGTAAAGGAAAGGGTTGTTTTTTTAATAATTTTTTTTTTACATTATGCTGTTTGTACATATTAATTTTTAGCACACAGATAAATATAAGAAAAAAACCACCACATTTTTAAATTAAAACATTTTGATCACAATAAATACAAGAGTAATTCTTGTTTTGAGTCTGTATAAAAGCTACAACTTTATAAAAGTGCCTTATTTTAGAGTAGGCTATTTTAGTCCCTCAAAAATAATTTAGGACATAATAATATCACACAAATAATTTTTTTTGCCATAACTTAACTGTAAAAGAGATTTTGGACATTTAGCAAAAAGAAATTAAAATTCAAATAAAAACATAAACTTATGAAAACAATGGTGTTGGCACTTAAGTTTAACAAAACTACCACATGAATTATTAAAAGAAATAAAGTAATAAAAACAAAATTGAGGAAGCCTACATTTTAGAAGATCTGATGTTTTCTTTTACTTAAATAACAGTGAAATATTAAAATAATTAATACTTTATTTAATATAAAATTCAATGAAATTAGTATATGTCAATGGTATTCACGATAATTATTTTTATATTGAAATAAACGTATAGAGACTCAGCTGCTTTCCATAAGTTCACCACATTGACTATACTAAACTATAGCATACATTACTTTTAATTTTAGCCAGGTATTTGATATCTGCAACAAAACTATGCATTTGCTTATGGAAGCTTCTTTTTGGGGAAGGCTTGTTCCTGGTTTCCTGTAGTGAGGGGAAATGTGTTGGATTAGGCTGCATTTGAACTAGCTGCCTTGAAAAAGCTACATATTGTTCCTAAATATTTACCACTGCATTGTGATCTTGACAATTTGTGTAAAAAATTTATAGATTTCTTGTCATGTCATCCAAAAATCCAAAATTCTGCCAGCAAGCAAGGTCAGATAGATCTTGAATTGGTTGTTTCTTATCTTCCACGAATTTTCCTATTTCTTTTTTAAAGTGCTTAGTAGAGCTGAAGTGCTATGCTCCGACTGAGACATCTTACACCTTCGTGATACACAATATCGTCGTATTCTCCCTAAATTCCAAAAGAAACGGCTGAAACTTGCGTGAAACGGGGATTTAGGAGGGCTTATAAAGTTTATAGCTTTTAAAATGATGGCTTAATGACGTGATTACATGTAAGATTTTTTGCACAAAGACTTTCTTGGTGAATGATTGAGTTAAATTTAAAGACTGCCGATCTCTTCGCTGACTTTGTTTTAGACAAGTGTTGCAAGTCGGCTGTTCCCAGCAATCATGACAGGAGCACCATCGGTAATAATGATATTTTTTCATAGTAGTTTGAAGTCATTAACAACAGAACACACGACAGCAAAGGAATCTGCATCGGTTGAGTTTTTTAAGACTGAAGGTCAAGTAATTCTTCAGTCACTATTTGTATTATTTTGAGAAAACTGTGACGTAAATCACAAAATTCACTGGAACACCTTTAGCGGACCGTTCATTGGACATAAATTTTTTCCCGTCAATTTTCGTTGTAAGGTTAATTTTTAAACATTTTTGTTACATGTTAAGTTACATGAATATTATATATCTACGCGCACAGCATCAACATTATAAAAAAACAAAAAACAAAGAGTTAAGGCCCCTGAATAAATTCTTTGATTCACCCCATGGCGGCGGCCCTAATTTAGGACTTCAGATGAGCAGCCCTGGACAATTCTATCTTCACAGATGGTTTTTAACGAAAATCATTTTTAAAAAAATAGCAGCACGCCAAACAAGTTTGAAATAAAATTGTTAATCCCAAATTGTACTATGGGAGAAAGATAATGTTTGGAAATGAAAAGAAAAAAAAATGCAAGTTGAAATGTCATCATGCCTGCTAACTGTTAATTAATCGACTTTGCCAGGAGGAGTGCATCATTAGATAACAAAATCTAAATCCCAAGATTTTAACTGGCAGAGGAATCCATTACTTGCATTTCAAGTCAGAAAACTTTGAGTTTACTGAAGAAAAAATATTAATTTTGGAACAGATAAATTTTTTGAAAATAATTTAGCTTTTGGATTCGTATTTTAACTATATATGCATCAACTAAAAATCTTTAAAAATACCATTAAATATATGCTGTATCATCATCACTTACATGATGCATTAACTTAAGCCTCAGTTGCAGTTTTATGTTAGTAAAAATATGTTGAATATTTTAAATTAATCCAACACGTTTATAAACTTTATTAACTCAAGTTAATTATCTTACCTGCCACAATCATACTCCAAATTGTTGGCTAAATTTTAGTTTTGTGCAAATGGAAAAGGTCTCCATATTTTTTTAGTTACAGTGAAATTATCTGAAATTTATTAATATGTTCCTAGATCAGGGCTTTCTAATGTTCATAGATCAGGGCTTTCTAATGTTCCTAGATCAGGGCTTTCTAATGTTCCTAGATCAGGGCTTTCTAATGTTCCTAGATCAGGGCTTTCTTTCTAATGTTCCTAGATCAGGGCTTTCTAATGTTCCTAGATCAGGGCTTTCTAATGTTCCTAGATCAGGGCTTTCTTATGTTCCTAGATCCGGGCTTTCTAATGTTCCTAGATCAGGGCTTTCTAATGTTCCTAGATCAGGGCTTTCTAATGTTCCTAGATCAGGGCTTTCTAATGTTCCTTTTTCATGGCTTACTAATGTTCCTTGTTCAGGGCTTACTAATGTTCCTTGTTCAGGGCTTACTAATGTTCCTTGTTCAGGGCTTACTAATGTTCCTTGAGCAGGGCTTACTATTGTTCCTAGATCAGGGCTTTCTAATGTTCCTAGATCAGGGCTTTCTAATATTCCTAGATCAAGGCTTTCTAATGTTCCTAGATCAGGGCTTTCTAATGTTCCTAGATCAGGGCTTTCTAATGTTCTTAGATCATGGCTTTCTAATGTTCCTAGATCAGGGCTTTCTAATGTTCCTTGATCAGGGCTTACTAATGTTACTTGATCAGGGCTTACTAATTTTACTTGATCAGGGCTTACTAATGTTACTTGTTCAGGGGTTACTAATGTTCCTTAATCAGGGCTTACTAATGTTCATTTTTCAGGGCTTACTACTTCCCTTTAACTTTAAATTTATTCAATTTCACTTTTAGAACTTATATTGCTAAGTATCGCAAATGTAAAATTGAAATCTGAAACTTAAAATAAGCGGCAATGGCTTAACGAGAGTGAAAGTGAAAGTCTTCTGAAAAGGTACTTTGGAAATCCCGAAAAACTTTGTAACTTGTCAAAGACTAAGAAGTATTTAAGACATACATAATTTATTTCACGATCAGGTAATAACGGGTTTTACTAGTTCAGTAGTTTTACAGGCATTCGTTTAAACGGGAATTTTTAGTTTCAGTTTTTGGTTAAATTTCAAAAATTTGAATTTTTAAATTTTAAAAACACAAATTAGATTGGTTGAATTATAAACATACATGTAAATGACATTTAGGCTATTTGTGAAGTAGTGTTATTTGCCAAGGCTCAATCAACTCATAATCGTCTAATATATTATGACTGAATTGCATACTATTTTCTGAGGCAGACTTTGAGTTATATAAACTACAGAAATAGAGAACCAATCCACGCCCACCCCCACCTCCCAACTTTTGTTTATTTTTAAATCTACGCGGGCTCTGGCTCAAAGTGGGCGGCAAGTCACACCTACCTGGAGACGAAACGTTAGTACATCTCAACTGTTGTAGCGTCATTCTTATCATTGCTTTACTGTGCAGTAAACTTATTTCATCAAGAAGAAATCCACTGTGGAAGGAAGGGGAGTTACTAAGAGTTTATTGTACTGGTGACACTAAAACTCGCTACGGCACCCGCACTGATTGTTGGAGCACGGGACCTTACTGTGTGAGTTTTGTACACTGTGTTATAGTAATTCAATGTTTTATGTGTTCTGATAATTATTATACACCAAGAGTAATTAAATTGAAGAGCTCTTTCTACTATATATTAACAGCCAAATTTTTAAAAAAGCTAAAAGCATATAAAATCTTTATTTTTTATGGAATTTTCTGCTATAAGTATAAGTTTTTAAACGGTACCGTAAAAATTAAAAACTGGCAATGATGTTTTTGACTATTTTATGAGCATGATTAAGAAACTCAGTAAATACGAAGCACGACATACAAACAACATTAGTCAGACCTGTATAACGATGACTGATCTCTAATTCTTTTAACAACATGGGAAACTAGGTGCTCTTAAATCAAGGAAATATATCACTTATACTGGAGTGGATTCTTGTGTTTCTGAAAATGGATTTTAAACGATGCCATGTCTTTAATTTTGCTAACATTATTTGTAAAATGTGTACCCCATTTTTAAAATAGTTTTTGCCAAAACATTAGGCCTACCTGATGTTGCAATGTTTTAAAGATCAAATCACTGTCGTTTTAGAGGTATCATTTCTAATTCCTAACATGCACTTATTGTTGTTGTATTGTATACTAGACTCATGACTGGGTAATTTGATAGTCAGTTTATGTATTGTATACTAGACTCATGACTGGGTACTTTGATAGTCAGTTTATGTATTGTATACTAGACTCATGACTGGGTACTTTGATAGTCAGTTTATGTATTGTATACTAGACTCATGACTGGGTAATTTGATAGTCAGTTTATGTTTGTTAATTAATCCATGAGATGAAAACACAATTTATTAGTTTTCCCCGCTTCTGCTTCAAGATAAGCAACAAAATAAAGGTAACAAAATAATGTTGCTTGAGACGGAGAATAAACCGTTCCTGTATGTATTATTTTATTATTTATAAGTTAACATGCGAAAACCATTGTTACATTTTTGCCATGTGATGTCTCCTTATTATTAAGGTTCGTGTATGATTAAAAGTGAAGTTAATATCATATGTCGGACTCTTTCACAACCTTGCTGCACAAATGGAAGTTTAAGTCCTTTATAACCACAGGAGCTCCTGACAAACATAGAGAGGGAATAACATGTGATAAGACATCGGTGGTACGTTCTCGCGTTACTTCATCATCATTAATTTATTAGTTCAGTTGTTTGTTATTGCTTAACTAAAAAAACTCATCGAAACAAAGCCGAAGATATTGAAAGTGAACAAAAAAATCAATAAATATGGAGAAACCGCTGTTCATATTGCCTGTCAAAAAAACAACGTGGAAAAGTTGAAACAGTTGCTGGCGGAACCCGACGTGGATGTCAACATTAAAGATAAAACTGGATTCAGGCCACTACATGATGCCTGCTATTATGGCAGTTATGACTGTGTCATGCTGCTGCTCGAATACGTTCCTATGAAAGCCGCCACCAGCAGTGCCTGTGATAACACTGCCGGCAAGGTGGATATTTACGCTGTAGCAAAGAATGGTTACACACCTTTGATGGAGGCGGCTTGTGAAAACCATGTGGAAATCTGTAAACAGCTGTTAAAGTATGGAGGTATACAGCTGCTGGAAGCTAAGAACGATGTAGGAAAAACAGCCCTTGATTTGGCACTAGAAAAATCAGCAAAAGAAGTTATTGAGTTACTTAATTTTGCCGTACTATTTGTTCCCGAACTCGATCCAGATATTGGAAAGATTTTTACTTTGAAATATTCGATGAATGCGTCAAGTTCTAATTACTCTGTTAAAAGCTGTCCACCCATCAAGCCTTCCATTTATCTTCATAGAAATAAAAGTCTCATCAAAACAAAGCCGAAGATATTGAAAGTGAACAAACGCAATCAATATAGAGAATCACCAGTTCATATTGCATGTGAAAAAAACAACGTGGAAAATTTGAAGCAGTTTCTGCAAGAACCAGGTGTCGATGTAAATCTCAAAGATAATTCGGAATGGACACCACTGCATTTTGCCTGCTTTCATGGCAGCTACGAGTGTGTCATGCTGTTGCTTGAATACGTTCCTGACACAGCCAGCCGCCACCAGCAGCTCTTGGGATGGCATTGAAGGCAAGGCAAATATTAATGCTGTAACAAAGGATGGTTCTACGCCTTTGATGTATGCTGCTTTTAATAACTGCGTAAAAATCTGTCAACAGCTGTTAAAGTATGGGGGTAAACAGATTTTGGACGCGAAGGACAAAGGAGGATATACAGCCCTAAACCTGACAACTTCAAAAGAAGTGATAACGGTACTTAATAGTGCCATACTGTCCACTCCCAAACTCGACCCAGAACTTGGAAGGAATCAAGAGCTATTTTCCCAGCCTACGTCTGTTGGCATCCAGTCCATCCATGAAAATGATTCATTATTCTCCATGTATGAGAAAAATATAGGCGACAAATACGTACTTAAAAAAGACTGTCATGACTTTTTATCATTGCTTACTTCCCTTGTAAGCTCTTATTACATAACAATTTCAGCACGAGCTTCTAATCGTGGAGCAGATGACATACATGAAGGCGACATTTCAGCGTTATGGAAAATGAAAGATCATCTGATGCAATTAAGGAGACACATCAAAATGCTGACAAAGTCAGACGATTATAAAGATTTATTTTTCCAGTTGGGCTTGTTGGAAATATTCTGTAATTCCAAACAGGTTCTGATACCATTCTAAACAAAAATTAGATCCGGCATAATTGTTAGTTGTTTTTTTTTGCGTAGATATTCTGCATGTCAAAACGGTAATACAAGAAAGTTGATGTTTCTCAAAAAAGTTTAGAGCTGAAGAATTTTTAAAAAAGAATTCTGAAAATGGTAACTTTAACAAAATCAAAAGTGTATTCTTGTCAAACATTTGAAGCTCTTTTTTAAGGCCTGTGACAAAATTGTAAATGTACATTTTTTTACTAAACGAAATGTGACAAAGTGAAATTTTACAAAATATGATAAGACAGATAAGTTTATTAGAATATGNTATATATAATCTCTCTCTCTATCTCTCTGTCTTTCTCTTAAATTAGTTTGTATAATTATAATATTCACTATATACTAGAGTTTTAAAATAATAATACTAAATAAGATATAACACTTGAGATAAAAAAAACATTTTTTATTTTTTCCCATACAGAAGATGTATATACTAGTATAGGTCTCACCAGGGTGATATAGCATTTATGTTTTAAGTCTTTACTAGATTTGTAAAGTTTTAAATCTTTATTAGATTTGTAAACGTTTTTTGTTATAATATAAAACCTAATGTTTTGTTTGATGTTTAAATATTTTTGAACAATGTTATGCAAACCTATGGCGTCTTTTTTTGTTTATAAAATTATTATTAATTTACTTTATTTAAAAAAAAAAAATTATTTACTCCATTGATATCCGGATACTATCCGGATCTGCCGCAAGTATTTGTCGAAACCGGATAGTGGCGAAAGTACCGACATCCAGCTGTTACCTAATTTATATAAATATATATTTTGGTTAAAATTTTAATTTTACACCAAAATCACTTTTTTAAAAAAATACGCTAGTAAAAAAAATATATGTAAAAATTCATCTATAGACTCTATTTACATTCCAGATTTGTTTGGAAATATTTTTAGGGCTGTTATTGATTAATGTAAAATTAATCTTGAGCTTTTGAAAAAATACCGAATAATGAATTGATAATTTTTACAAATTTAGATACAAGTACAAGTAATTCAATATAATGTCTATGAATTTAAATTTTGTTATTGTTAATTAAGTAAAAACAATGTTTAATTGTTGATATCATTTTCCTTATAAAACAGCTTATTTTAAAGTTTACACTTTTAAAATCTCTTTAATTAATGGAGAAATTTGTAAGTAAAAAAGCAAATATTTTTAATGATTAATAATTGATTATTTATTGATAAATTTGGTATTTGAATTTCAGACATTTTCCAAAATTTTAATCGCTATTTTATTGGTTAAAATATTTTTTAACGATAAAAAGTTTACCGATTAATCGAGAAGTTAATCGATAATTTCGGCAGCCCTAATTTTTAAAAATTGCTTTTATTATTTTTTTTTATTCTTCCATAGTTTTGAGGTGGTTGAAGTAAAATGTGTTTAGGCCTATTAGGGGCAATTTATACTTATTAGTAGTATGCTGATCAAGGTTATTGATTATAGCTATCATATATATATATCACAGTTTTCCTTTTTATTCAGAAAATTTTTGCTTACTTTGCTTACCCATAGATCATGATTATTGTTTTGTATTTTTGTGTTGTGAAGGTTGTACGTTTTTGCTTTACTTGCTTGTTCAGGCAAACCAAGCCCCGCCCGAATGCCAGGTGGAAAGAGCTAGAATTTTTTATGATAATGACAGGAATAGGTATTTAAATAAGAATTCATTAGAATTTATCAATAGAATATTAGCAGACTGTTTATTTATGTGATGATATACAAATATACAATTTCCCAAATTTCGTCTGAATATGTGGAAAGGCAATTAGAGAATGCCTTTCAACTAAAAGAATAAACCTTATGTGAACTATTTCTCTCATAATTATTTGGTCATGCTAGGTTAGATAACGGTTATTTTAATGTTTTTCATAGCCATTAAAAAGATATTTTTAACAGTAACAAACGTTAGTTAATCAGTGCTATTTTGTTAAAAATAAATATTTTTTAAAGATAAAATTATTCAGCTTCACGATGAGATAAATAGTTAAAACCAATAGTTTTCTTTCTTCTTTGGAGTGTTTTCTATTTTAAATTATTTTAAATTTTGTTTTCAGTTACTACACCTGCAGATATATATGTAATCGTTTTCAATTTTAATAAAAAGATTTTATATTAAAAAAAAGATTTTTGTTTGGTTTTAAATAACTAGTAAAATGTATAATTTTTATTAGTAAGTGAAAAATAGATATTTGGAGCGCATATATTACTCTTATCAAAGGCACAAAATGAAGAAAATATAATTCTTAAACCTTTTCAACACATATTCCTACATGATAATCAAACAGTAAATAACATGTACATTATTGAAATCCCGGAGCATTACGGTGTCTGTAGAGGGCCAAGCGTTGTTGTTTTTTGTTTGCTTCTAAAAAAAAAACCCCACCTAAATTGGCTTTATGAATTATCCAATAATGATGGCCTCTAAAAAAATTTATTAATAAAAAAAATCATGTTAAGCCTGGTACCTATTGGAATTCAGGACGTGTTAGCGCATTTTCGTATATGTATCAGTACTTATGTTAGATATCAGCATTATGTAGTTATCAGTAATTGTGTTTAGATTTTAGACATATTTTTATGAATTTTCTTGTGTAATGAATATACCTGACATTTTTTTTTATTTAAAAGTCATTTCTTTACATTAAAAAAAAAATTATTTTCTCTTTAATCCAACTACAAGTCACCACAAATGATGAAGTAAAACTCTCTAAACTTTTACACATATTTTAATGACGTCAACTAAAAAAAACACTAATTAATTCTTTTGCACGATTTCACACCACTCTTGAATGCTTGAAAAACTATGTATTCGACTTCCGACAATGGCGCCCGTTCCTTGTGCCAGTGTTAACTCTCGATTCGCAAAGTTTTTTGGTAGTTTTAACGGGGTTTTTTAACGGATCGAGTAACTGAGTGTTGATGCACCAATGGCAGGTCAGGACATACAAAAAACATATATACATCATGGGTCTAGGACTTATGGATCCTGTGATCATGGTGATGACAGACAGACGGACAAAACGGGGGCAATAGCGATTTCGACATCTCGAAAATGCGCTAAAAACACTAAAGAGCTGGGCAAGTTGGAGTGTCGCTTCAGCTGGCCCCAGTCATTGCCTTAGAACATAAATGCTTCTAAAATAACTAGATGCAAATGAGGGAAAATGGTGACTTCATTAAAAATATAGTTCACAAAAAATCTCTACATCCCTTAATTAAGTAAATTATGGCTATTGTCCCTAATGATTTCCATAATATCTTCTCTAGCTTCTATGGTGTCCGAGAAAAATTTTGAGTAACCTTTACTGGAATTTATTCTGTCCTTTTGGGAGCCTTAACACTAACAGCAGACGAATAAATATGAAACTTGTTCGTGTCTTTTCTCAGTAAAATATCCAAATAAAAGTATTCAAATAATTTGTTGGATCCAATATTAAAATATTATGACAATGATAACATCAACCACCCATGCTAGTCTAGCATGCTTGTTGTGATCAGATGTTAAAAAACTCGTTTAAATAATAAGAAAATCTTCCCATTTTCTTAAATTTATATCTGTTGTCAGACTCTTCACAAATTTTAGGAGACTGTTACATAAATTTTGTGAAGCTGATTTAAAGAAGTTTATGCCAAGAGACGTCTCCCTGTTTCCATTCACTCCGGGAACTTTTAGAAGGTACAGCGCAGAGGTACGTAGACCCATTAATTGTTTTGGTGTTAATTCTTTCACATGCTGCTCCATCAGTTCATCGGCAATTTTCTTAAACTATTCGCTCAGCTACAGGAAGCGTATGTAGATTCATAAGAACCGGTTGGATGGGGTCTGTCTTCATCATTCCCCATTTCCATGCACGCTGCATTTTCTGTACTTTGTGGAGTCTCTGCAGTTTGTTTTATGACACTAACGACAGAATACTCCAGTCTCAATTATAGTAAGGGCACTGCTACGGCATGTGCTGCTCTCTTATACAGCTGAGGACACAACTGGCATGCACATTAAAACAAGCCTTTACCACCGACAAGGTGTTATTAGAAGTGCAAATATTTACCGATGCTGAGGCCACTCTCCATTGATTGGCGCCAGAGCCACACATAATTTATCATTGCCTTTGTCTTACGATCGTTCTATTTTAATCTGTTTGATGCCATCCATGGTTTTTACAAGAACGAAGCAGTTTTCGGCAGTCTTATCAGAGGCAGAAAATTTCAAATTGTCCGAATAAAAATTCTTGTATCATCCGGAAAAAAATGGTGATATATATGATATAACAATACCACAGTCTTCAGAGCTTTGTATGCAAGTTTTCGTTTTAATACTTCTGCTGGTCAATACAAGTTTCAAACAGTTCCGGGGGGGGGGGGTTCTCAGTCTTTACGTCCCTTAGGGAGCCAGAGGCCCGAGGTGGTTTTCCGGGAAGCCCCTTAAAGAGCTTTTCTGGTCAGGGTCCAAGTCTCTCTAATGTGTTACGTTGTGTCTTATGATAGTTGTTCACATTGTTTTCTTTGTTCCCTTTTCAGGGGTTTTTGCTTCCCAAAAGTTATTTTTTATTGTTGAATTTACTAAATAAATTTGTAATGTTCAATAAATGAGGGAACATTTAAAATAAAAACTACGATCTTTAGTTATTTTGTTTATGTAGTAAAGAATTGTGGAAAAGACGTAAACAAGGTAAGGGTTAGCCTGACAGGACGTAACAAAACAGCGAACGTTTCGGCAAAGAGCCTTTATCAACGAACATACAAGACACAAACAAAACGAAAATAAAAATAAAAATTAAAAAATGAAAAATGAAGGAACTTAGCTGCGGAGAAATCCAAAGTATCCAAAAAGAAGTGAAACAGAGAGATGACAGAGCGATTTTATATAGGAAAGCAGAGAGTGGGCGGGGCAACCGCCTAGGTGGACAAAGAAAAGACCATATTCATCCCATGTGGTGTAATGGTACCTTGCTTTTCTATTAATCTGTTTTCAAAGAATTGTGGAACACGGGAGACGATGTTCGAGCAGTTGTAGACCAAATAACTCTGGAAAAATATCTTTATGGCAAGGCGATGTCAGCTTGATGAGGCTTGCATGACATTAAAATCATGACCCGAGTCATAAGAATGTAAAGCAAATGACGGTAGTTAGTAAAGGCTTTATATTTTTTTTAAAAAAATTATTTAATTCCTGCATAAAAAATAAATAAAACATAAATAGCGCTGTAATATACGGCCGTCCTTAAAGTACGTCACGCTCCGTTGGTGGAGGGGTATGTGGAAAGGAAGTACCGTATATACTCGAGTATAAGCCGACCCGAGTATAAGCCGAGACCCCTAATTTTACCACAAAAAACTGGGAAAAAGTATTGACTCGAGTATAAGCCGAGGGTGGGAAAAACGAAATGCAGCAGCTACTGGTAAATTTCAAAAATAATAGATACCAATAAAATTACATTAAAACACATAATATTTATTTCAAAGAGAAACAGTAAATTAGCTCTCTCTATATATATTGTTGTTAGCTAATCTCTATTCTTCTTCCGGTCTTATTCAAGAACCTCACTCTATTAATTAATTCTCACAATGACTATCAAGAGTTATATCCCTTATTACATACAAGATTCATCATAAACCAATGCACATATCAGGGCCACATACAGGAATGGCTCACCTGGCTGGCTGGGCTTCGTTTTTAATTATAGGGGCTCAGAAGGCGTGGAGAAGGACGTCCGCCTCGGTCTCTTCGCTCTGACGTCACTGGTTGCTAGACGCCAATCAGCAGGCGATCTAGCAACTAGTGGAGGCGAGGCGGGCTGCAGTGACTAGATCAGTTTAGGCAGGCGGGCTGCAGTGACTAGATCAGTTTAGGCAGGCGGGCTGCAGTGACTACAGGCTAATATCTGGCTGCAGAGCAGCGACATTTTCTGGGGTCATTTTTTTTTCACTCGAGTATAAGCCGAGGGGGTGCTTTTTCAGCACAAAAAATGTGCTGAAAAAGTCGGCTTATACTCGAGTATATACGGTATGACTTTTTGACAGGAGGAGAGGGGTCAGGCCATGTGTGACGTCACGTGTGCTTTATAGCAAATTCTAATTATTTTTTAAATAAATAAAATTTGGTTCGAAACATTTGACGTACTTTCGGGGCGGGGTGGGGTGGGGTCCAAGATTTGTGACAGGGGTAGATTGGTTAAACGTGGTTAAACATTTAGGGATGGCCCGATAATGAATTTTATAAACAAAGAGTTGAAAATAATGTGGGATTGATTTTAATTTTGAAAGTTAAATATTTGCTTTGTAAATGGTTGGTGATTTCAGGACTGTTACGACCAACCTGCTGAATTTTTTTTTGGTACAAAGTCACGCACTTTCTTAAGTAGGTCTAGCAGAAAAACTTATTTTACTACGACGTACAAATTTGTCAGTATGTCAAGTGTCTCAATTAAAAAGTTACTACCGCCGTTACTATCTCTGTCTCTCTCTCTGTGTCTCTCTCTCTGTGTCTCTCTCTCTCACTCTCTCTCTCTCTCTCTCTCTCTGTCTCTCTCTCTCTGTCTCTCTCTCTGACCCTCTCTCTGTCTCTCTCTCTGTCTCTCTCTCTCTGTCTCTGTCTCTCTCTCTCTCTCTGTCTCTGTCTTGGTCCGTCAGTCCGTCGGGCGGAAAAAACAAATGTTAAAAAGGGACCAACTGTCCGTGATGCTATCGAGCTGAACTTTTGCACATCGTCTCGTGTCACCTAACATGCATTGTTTCAAAATTTCAGATCGATCGATTATACCTTAATTATATAAATGCACTTTTTGTTTATCTCTATATCAATGTATGGTAGCCGTCTCTTGTTGACATTCACGTGTTTGCTGGAGTTCAGTCTCAGCACCCCCACCCGTCCCCTTTTTTTACACCAAGAGAGTTCAGTTATGTACATTCTGTAAATGTTTGTTTGTGGCGCAGTGCAATATTTTGTATATCATCATGCTTTTAGTTCGGTCTTATATATAAGGGATTTAAAGTAAAAAACTTCTTATACGAGTTTTTTAAAATTAAAAAAAAAGTTATTACTTTTTTTTTACTTTGCACCATCGAACCTTATCGAGAACATTGACCGCCGCCTAGCGGACATCAACATTGAAGCTGCTGGGCCCTGCGACCTGACGAAACTTAACGTCATTGTTGTTGACATTTTGTTTGAATTTTCAGAGTACTGTAGTATTAATTTATGAGTATGACGAATAAATTGTCACAAGGAATATACGTTTGTAGAGCACACTAGTATGTTTTTGGAAGTATGCTGTTAGCCACTGTGTGAAGCGAGAAGCACGGATGGTGGCTAGATTGCAATCTATATCCGTCATGACCGGGAAAATTGTGCCGCGTTTTGGAGGAGTCCACACGCAGTTGTTTTTTTTTTAATATAAATATTGACATCCCTAGTTACGAATAGGGATTTACCGGACTTCGGGTCCGGAAAATCCGGAATCCGGCCATTTTTGCAGATCCGATTTTGGCAAAATTTCACTTAATAAATCCGGCGAAATCCTCCCCCTCCCCCTGCCACACTTTCTTACACCCCTCCCCACCCCTTGGAGCGTTTCGTACTTTATGGACGGCCCCAAATAAAAAAATTAAATTCCCTTATTGATCATAATCAAATCCCATTTAAAACACTTGAAGTCCTTTTGACTTTAAATTTATTCAAATGCATTTTTAGAACTTATACTTATAGATTAGATCTACTTAATTTTATACAATTATTGCAAATTAACGAATATTCAACATAATTTCTTCGGCCCAAATTTTAAAATTAAATTGAGCGGCAATGGTTTAAGCAGAGTAAAACTGAAAGTGGAAAGATAATCGGGAAATCCCCAAAAGTTTTGTACATGACGACAACGTTTCTCCGTCAAAAGAACCATTACAATTACATACATTTCGGCAAGGAATATTTGGTATGTTTATATTTTGAGTTGAAAGTTTACATTACTTTGTCGATGCCTACGTAACATATCGTTGTTGGTTACATCAGAGACGATGCTAAGGGTTCGGGGGCCATTTCAATACGAATATGCATAGTCATAGCTAATATCAGCTAAGTTACACCACGTAACGTGTTTTCTTTTACTTGTACTCAGTGCTGCCAGCGACAATTTTAGGAAAAACCTAGCAAACACGTCAAAATAAACCTAGATTAGAAGGAAAAAAATAGAAAAAAACCTAGACATGCTAAAAATAAACAAAAATGACGTCACAAAGCTCCCCACCCACCCCCTAATTTTAAATAGAGCATGTCTCAAATAAATTTTATTGTCAATTTTTATTAAAGTATGTATTTAGTGTAATTGGATAATGCAAGAAAATAGCGTAAAGAGTATGAAGCCATTTTAAACTTCACTAAAAGTTAAGAATCAAATATTAAAGTGGATCTCTCATTTAAAGTTGCGCGTTAATGAAGTGACGTCACAATTTTTAAACAGCCCACTCCACCTTGTCACACATCTCACAAAAGTGACTACATTCCCGCCTTCCCCAAAATCGGTTTGGCATTGGCATTTATTGATATATTCTACATACAGGTAACTATTTGTAAAAAATACTTACATCTGAATGTTTTTTATCACTTATGCCATCATCTTTATAAATCCTTTGGCAATATTATCAGCATTCTTGGAATAATTCACTATGACTATCTGAGTCTTATACTAGATTATCTTGAGCATATACTCAATACCGCATATACTTAAGAGTATATTCTCTCATCGCCGACCGAAGAAAATGTTAGATTCTCTAATAGTCTAATAAAATTTTTGCTCATTCAAGTTGTTTTATCTTGTACCGGAATTCTTCAGACAGATGGCGCCACCTTTCGTATTTAGTAGCATGGAGCCATAGGCATAGGTATAAAATGGAACATTATAGAGCGGCTAATAATACTGTTGCTACATACTGCTTGTTTTTATTTTTTGAAAAATTGAATTATTTAGAATATTAATTGCATATAATTAATTATTTTTGTTTCTTTGAAATCAATTAATTACTTTTAAAAAAAATTATTAAAAAAACCTAGATTGTGACTATTTTTTAAATAAAAAACATAGAAACCTAGACAGGGTAAAAAAAAACCCTAGATCTAGGTTGAAAAACCTAGCGCTGGCAGCACTGCTTGTAGTAGGATTCGTTCCAACGGAAGTTTGTTCAGTCATTTGTCATTAGATTGATAGATTGTGTAACATTTTTTTAAAAAAAATTAATAATTCAAAAAATATAAATGACATTGGTTAAATTATATACATTTATGAAATAGTGTTATCTGCCAATTGTCTCAATGAACTAATAATTAGTTTTATCAATGAATTGCATTTTAGGTAAACGTTTAGTAGTCAGTCCGCACCGCCATTATCGGCGGCCATCTTGTTGCTAAGGCACGTGACCGCCGTGACTTTTGGAAAAGTAGTGCGAGCCCCGTGAAATCAGAGGGGTAGAGGAATCAGGGATTCTAAAATTGCGCAGTTTTTTTTAGCTACCGGCAAATTAAAAAAAAATTTCACGGGGCTCGCATTACTTTTCCGGCGGTGACGTGCCATAGCAATAGATGGCCTAAGGATTGGGGGACTTTCTAATATTTTAAGGAGTATTTGTAGCGTTTTACATAAAAGCAAAATAGTTGTAAAAATGAAGAAAACAATGAGTACTCACCGATCAGGCATCGGAATCACAACAAAGGGGGATACACTTTTTAAATCCTTTTAGAAATTCACGCATTAGATCACTGCTGCCACTATTAAAATTCTATAGCTATACCTAACCCAAACCATAAAATTAAAATCTTCAATTTTTTAAATTGATAACTAAACCTAACCTAAGAACTGTCTTGGACCGTCGAGATGAGGTTCTGAATGATTGCTGGGACCCTCGAGATGAGGTTCTGAATGATTGCTGGGACTCTCGAGATGAGGTTCTGAATGATGGCTGGGACCTCAATATTCCGAAAATTCTAAAGCTATACCTAACCCAAACCCTAAAATCTTCAATTTTCCGAAAGTTCTAACAAAAAATGGCTACTTACTAATGGAAACGACATGTTCAAAAAAAGCCCGCCAAGGAATTGGCAGCACTCCTTTTCTATATGAGCACAGCAAATAGTTCTTAGAATATACTCATTTATACTTGAGAAAAAATGAACAGGAGAGCCCTCCCCCCCTTGTCACGGCGCATGAATACAAATCCAATAATGATACTAAACAAATTATTTACATTTTACAGCGAGGGGAGGTAATAAATAAATAAGAAACCAACAAAATTCAAGGGAAGCAACTATCTTCCATAGCAACCGGAAGAGACGCGACGCTGCGGTCAGAGTAATAAACATTAGCCGCATTTTATTTTGCGACAAAGACTTAGCTAAACTGCCGAATTTCAGAAATCTAAATTTTAAGCGAGACCCTATCGATTAGTGTTGTTTTCGTCGACGAAAACTGAAACTAAAACCTTCGTCAACGAAAATATGTACATTTTCGTCAACGAGAACTGAAACTAAAACTAAAATTAGCAGCAAGACTAAAACTAGACGAAAACTAAATCTGGTAGACAAAAGACTGAATAAAAACTGAAACTAAAACTCCCCAACGAAATAAAAACTAAAATCCCCATTTATCGTTCTTTTCCGTTACTGGACTTTTGCTAAATTCTAGGAAATTATTATGACCTGATTTCTTTGATGATCGCGCATGCGCATCAACTGGGCGATAATATAAGTCATAAAAATAATACAATTATTTAAGATTGAAAGTTGACAATGATAACAGCAGGAACTGGTGTTGGTGGAGTAAGTGGACGCCCAAAATCGAGTGATGTTTGGGATTATTTCACTTACCGTATAGATTTAAACAAAAGTGAATGTTTGGTTATTAACGACGGTAAGAAATGTGAAAGACTGCTCGTGGGAATGAATCCTACAAATCTAAAACGGCATTTAAAAGCTTGCCACAAGAAAGAAAATGATGCCATGGAAGAGAAAGTGAAAGAGAAGACTAAAGTAGCAGCAGCACCCAGTAAGTCAACAAAGTTGCCAGCTGCCAACTCTTCTGACTTCTGCCTCAAGGAAAATTACCGACATGTTTGGTAATAAACTTAATAAACACAAATATTCTGCACAGTCTGTTGAAAATATTTCCAGAATGCAAGCTCTGACACGATTCATAGCGAAAACTGGGGTTTCCACGTCGTTGGTAAGTAATCATGCTGTATTTATTTCTTATTAATAACTACTACTACTTCTTTGAACCTATAAACAAAAAGTCACACAAAGACACATGTGACATATCATTCATGTAGTATCATAACCTTACGAACATTAAATTGTAAAACAGAACTTTTTCATTATAATTTTATGTGTATTTTTATGGGCAGCAGTATCACTAATTTTATTATGGGACAGGACAGGGCTTGAGAAAAATAATTGTTAGAGTACTTAAAACAGATAAAATTTGTACTCATGGCCGCTTAAATAGTATAACTGGTAAATGTTATTCATTTCATTGAATTCATATAAGAATAAATAAAAATGGCTGTATATTGGTACATAATAATTAATATGCAACTATAAAATGTAAATTGTAAAATAATTACAATTATGAAAGAATGTAATTTACATGTACAGGTCGAGCATGAGGCATTCAGAGAGTTCTGCCAGGCAATGGATCCCAAGTTTCAAGTACCAAGCCGTACAGCTATACAAACGGCTTTAAAATCGGCGTGTGAAGAACTCGAAAAGAAGGTTAAAGAGAATATACAACATGCCGGCGTCTTACCCTTTGCTTGGATATTTGGTCAAAAAGGGGCCTTACGGCAGCGTTCCTTGGTGTTTCGGCTTGTTTGTACAATCCAATTATACAGCAAGGTGAACATTTAACACTGAATGTGTTTACTGTTAGTCATCCTCATACAGGTGAAAATATTGCTGCTAAAGTTAGCGATTGCTTCGAAAAATGGGGTATAAAAACTAGCCAAGTCATGCTAGTTATTACGGACAATGGCGCTAACATGATAAAAGCTTTTAAAACCATGTTTGTTGATAGATGCGAAACTGCCACTGGCACAGATTCTGATTCTGATGAGGAAGAGGATGATGAGGTTGACAATATTAATGAAGATAAAGACTATGAGGTTGCAAGGGCAGAAACGACTGTTGATGGTCACTATTTGAAATTGAAACGCATGGCATGTATGCCTCATACTATGCAGCTAGTTGTTAATGAGATGTCAAAGTGTGCTGCCATAAAACCGATACTTGATTCAGCAAGGTGTATGGTTGAAAAGTTTAGAAAATCATCTGTTGCAACCCAAAAGCTAGTGTTGAAGAGCAAGAAAACTCTTATTGCAGATTGTCCCACAAGATGGTCAAGCACATTCCTTCTACTGCAGAGACTAATTGAACTGAAGGTTAGTGTGAATGCAGTAGCGGAAGAAATGGAATGGGACACTCTTCTTTCAAGTGAATGGCAAAAAATAGATCAGTTACTGAAGCTTCTGCAACCATTTGCCGAACATACACGTTTACTCGAAGGCGATAAAGTTGTTATGTCATCAGTAATTCCAGCACTTATGGACATAGAATATCATCTTCTTGAGGCACAGTCTGATCAAACTCTGGACGCATCACTAAAGGAGCTAGCAATTACCTTTTTGGATGGCTTGAGGCGACGATTTGAGTTTGCGTTGGAACCAGATTCTGATATTTTTGAACCTATACCTTCTGCAGCTTGCCTGCTTGATCCTACCACTGTGTCAGCACTGTTCATTTCAGGAAAAGGGCATCTTCTAAGTGCAGCAAAACAGTTTGTGTTGCGAGAAGAAACTGCTTCAGCAGCAGCAGCCGCAGTAAGTGCACAGCTTGGTCAAGTGATTTCAGCTGCTGGTCAGCCTACTCCTAACCGAAATATCACTGCAACTGCGTCTCCTTATAGCGTTGGTTCAACAGCCCTGACTACATCTGGACCTCCTCTCAAGCGCTTCAAATCCCTGACGCAACACATTGCGAACACCCCACCAATCACTAATATTATATCTGCAGTTCGTGGGCCTGAAGACGAACTGGAAGATTATTTGTTGCACTATCAAGAAGCTGCCAAAGCAGTAAGTGAGGATGGCAATGGCTTAAGCTACTGGCAATCACAGAACGTTAAAAAAACGTTTCCGTTGCTTGCACCATTGGCCTTAGATATATTGACTGCACCAGCTTCGGAGGCTTACGTGGAGAGAATTTTTTCTCTTTGTGGTGATTTGACTACTGGGAAAAGAAACAGAACTAATCGGAGTCTAGAAAAACGGGTCTTTCTCAAGCTGAACAGTCATTTGTTTTGTCGCTTTGTCTTCACTCTTCAAGTGAACTGTTGTTACTTAGTTTAGTTAGTTCAGAGTTCTTGGTCTTAGAATGAATACATTTGTTTTAATTTTGACTTACGTTTTTGGTTTCTTATTATTATTACGTTTTTAGTTGTTGCTGTTTTTTGTACATGCACTGCAAGTCTGCTAGTCTACAACATAGTCAAAAATTGAGTCATGGCATTGACACATAACACAATGTGATAGTGTGATTTATAATGTGACAATTGAGTGAATGAAACTAAAATTCAGGTGATTTAGTTTTAGTCGACGAAAACTAAAACGAAAACTAAAATTGAGCTCAAAACTAAAACTAAACTAAAACTAAAATTATTACAGAAAAAACGAAATAAAAACTAAAACTAAAATAGGACCTGGGACTAAAACAACACTACTATCGATGCCCCCCGCCTCCCACTTACACGACTTTTGCATCTTCTGCAATGTTTAAATTGGCGCGGCCTCAGGCTCAAAGTGGGAGGCAAATTACATCTACACTGAGACGTAACGTTAGTACATCTCAACTGTTGTGCTGTAAACTTAAGCATATTATCTTATCTTATCTTAACTTATTTTTATGTTATACAGACGCTCCTTCTGTACAGAACAATATTGCGCCCTAATCTGCGTATCTATGGATTCTGTCTTATTCTTATTAGAGTTTAACTATAAGAAATCCATTGTGGAAGTCGGGAGGGGGAGGCACCAAGCGTATATTGTACCGGGTGACACTACAACTTTTTACGTTTACGCCACTGATTGTTTGAGCACGTGACCTTACTGTGTGAGCTTGAGCACTGGGCTGGCTATGTGTTCTTAGAATGCTACTGTAAGAGGTATTCTGTTGAATAACATTTTCTATTGATATTTTAAAACTATATTTTAACAGCCAACTTGAAAAGCTTAATTAAGCTTAACAAACGTATTTTTTTTTTGAAATGGAATTTTCTGCTGTAGATTTTGTAAACGCTACCGGTAAAAAGAAAAAAAAT
The DNA here is from genome assembly GCA_002072015.1 of Radix auricularia. Taxonomy (NCBI): domain Eukaryota; kingdom Metazoa; phylum Mollusca; class Gastropoda; family Lymnaeidae; genus Radix; species Radix auricularia. Next base: position 58,675 of record MUZC01001380.1, read on the forward strand.
GGCAATAATATTTTTGGCTATTTTATGAGCATTTTTGAGATGCTGTTAGTTAACACGAAGAACATCTTACTAACAATTAAGGCAAACAATACAAGACACTAAAATATGTTCAAGTCACAGAAATTACCACCAAATAATAATTATAATAATCAGAGGCGTCACTAAAGTTGATGTCACCCGGGGCGGTAGCTCATGGTGTCACCCCTTCATGATTTAATCCATAGAACTCCTCCGTGTTTTCCAGTGCCAAATAACGGGACTATATAGCATTTTATGGTCAGGTGTCACCCCCCTGATGGTGTCACCCGGGGCGGCCCGCCCCCTCCGCACCCCCTAGCGACGCCACTGATAATAATAATAATAATAATTTATAAAAAAAAAATAAAAAAAAAAAATTAAACCCTTTCTCATAGCTTTAGATTGTCTCAGCTGAAGTTTCTGATACTTAAGTTGATATTTAGTTGATATGTAAGAGAAGTGTTAGAATCATGGTAGCAATGTTCCCTTTAAGTTTAAGCAGCGCGGCTGCGCAGATATTTCACCGACGTCACGCAGGAGTTTAGAATCACCGCGCATGAAATTTTGTAAACAGTTGCTAAACAATCGACACTGCAACTTTGCACACGGACCAACGAAGCTAAGACTTAAAGACATCATTGAATGGTAGGCAAATGATTTCTCTCAATTGACATAATAACCTTTATCAACATTTTGAGCATTCACGTTAGCCAATAATTTAAAAATAAAATTTTGCGTTTAATAATCCGGAAATAGTTTATATTTATCGGCCGAAATATTTAATTTTTTGACACCCAGTACATTTATAAGTGGTGGGTCAATTAATCGATAAAAAGTTTTAATCGTTAAAATTTAAACAATTAATCGAAAAATAGTCGATAATTTCCGCAGACCTAAATATTTATAAAACATGCACGACTTTTTTGTTGTTGTTTTTGCCAAAACATTAGAACTTTGCTGTTGTATTGTTGTTGTATTTAATCAAATCACTGTCGTTTGTGAAGTATCATTTCAAATTCCTAACATTTTCTTCTTGTTTTTTTTGTTTTGAGTCTAAAGTCATGATTGGTTACTTTGAGAGTTAGTTTATGTCTGTTTATCAATCCATTAAATTAGATGAACACAAATTTTATTAATTCGCCGTGCTTCTGCAGCATATACACAACAAAAAAATAATGATGCTCAGGGCGGAGAATAAGCAATTTCAGTATGTAGTATTATTTTTCCCATCGGTCATCATTCTAGAACAAATCGTACATTTGTCTTGTGATATCTCCTTTTTGTTAAAGTCCGTGTCTCTTTAAGTGAAGTTAATATTCATATGTTGGACTCTTAAAGAGTGAAATTCAAAACCTTGCTGCACAAATAGAATGAGCAAGTAAAAGTCCTTAACCACATGTACCAAGACATGGGTGTGAGGTTCTGGCATTACTTCATTATCATTATTTATCAATTCAGTTGTTTTTTTAATTGTTTAACTTATGTTGAACAATTAGCCACCCAAGCGCAAATATTTTTTCCACGCTTCTTTGTTATTTAAACTTACTAAGCACAGCTGCAGGTAGTAAAACATATCGTTATGGACCTAAATATTGGTTTATCAAACACAAAATACTTAATTCTCCGTAAGATTTACAATACATCAGCTCTAACTCTATTAGGATGACCTTTTTTGTGGTAGTATCTATTTATAAATTTCAAAGTTTGAGTTGAGATCATTAAACCAAAAGATAACGTCCTCGCATAAATCGTTTTTTGTGTGTTAGTTTATGTGTCCATTTTGACTTAATAACGTAAGTGAACCTATCCACCCTCTGTTCACACCTTATGATTTGATGTTTAAAAAATATTGTATAGTATTAAAAATTATTATACTCCTATATTCATATTTTTCATCTGTAGAATCTTTGAAAGATAAATCGTTCACACAAGCGATGAAGAGAACACACAGACAGGTAACAGCGAGCATCGGAAGTGTTCAGAACATGAAGAAAAAGAAGATGTCTGAGGATATCGAGGATAACAACACGACACCCAATGGACCTGCTACAATCCATCCTGGAGTTGACAGACGGCCAACTGCTTCCATGTTAAGTGATCTGATTCTTTTGTTACAACGTCCAGGAGCTTCCACAAGAGCTTCGGCTATCGTGTACTTGAAGGAATGGCTTGATTTACACCCTCCCGTCACACCCGAATCTGTCATAGCGTATTCAGATGCATTCTGTTTAAACCACAACAACAATATCATCATAAACACTATCAAATCATTATGTGAGGATCAAGACCTTTTCATAGCAGTGGGGTTTGTTGAATTCTGTGTGTTGATGTTTCAAATCAATTTTGACCACTGTCTCAGAAAAGGGACTGAAAGTGTTATCAAAAGTTGCATGATAGCACAGTGGCTCTGTGTGAGTACAGATTCGATGTTAACAAGTAGCATAACCACAAAACTGCTGAGCATTTTGGGTGATGTCATAAGTACAGCTGAGCCAAATATTTCTCTGTGTGTCTCGCTGTGTTCCCTTTTCAGCATAGCAGCACAATGTGTTCGTCTTGTGAGTGTTCAGTGGAATGTTGAAAATCACAACTTTGTTGAAGATCCAGTTTTAGATATTGGGGGTGACCTGGCTAAGAAAATACAAGATTGTCTTAAAGTTAACGGTTTCGACACAGCGTCAATCGTCATCAGTTCTGTCAAGCCCTGTTGGCTGAGGACACTTGTAGTAGCCCATATATTGTCGAGCTACAATGACTGCCTACTCTCGGAGAAAATTCAGGTTAAACAGATTTCCTTGTCCAGTATTGTGTCTCAGTACTTCTTTCTAGTGCCAGCTCTACAAGACAGGAGCGTCACAGAGGAATGTTCGATGAATGGGTCAAGTTCTAATTATTCTGTTAACAGCTGTCCCCCCATTAAGCCTTCAATTTTTCTTTATAGAAACAATGGCCCCATTAAAAAAAAGCCGAAGATATTGAAAGTGCACAAAAAAATCAATCAACATGGAGAAACCGCAGTTCATATGGCCTGTAAAAAAAACAACGTGGAAAAGTTGAAACAGTTACTGGCGGAACCCTGGGTGGATGTCAACATCAAAGATAAAAATGGGTTCAGGCCACTACATGATGCATGCTTTCATGGCAGCTACGACTGTGTCATGTTGTTGCTTGAATACGTTCCTAACACAGCCGCCACCAGCAGTGCCTATGATGACACTGCCGGCAAGGTGGATATTAATGCTGTAGCAGATGGCGGTTACACACCTTTAATGGAGGCAGTTTGTAAAAACCATGTGGAAATCTGCAAACAGCTATTAAAGTATGGAGGTAAACAACTGTTGGAGGCGAAGAACAAAGATGGACATACAGCCCTGGACCTGGCAGATATATCAGAAGAAATGACTGAGTTACTTACTAATGCCACACTGTCCACTCCCGAACTCGACCCAGACCTTGAAAGGAATCAAGAGATATTTTTCCAGCCTACGTCTTTTGGCATCCAGTCCATTAATGAAGATGATTCATTATTCTCCTTGTATGAGAAAAATATAGGCGACAAATACGTACTTAAAAAAAACTGTCATGACTTTTTATCACTGCTTACTTCCCTTGTATGCTCTTATTTCATGTCAATGTCCTCACATTCCTCTAGCTTTGGAGCCAGTGACATGTCTGAAAGAGAAATTTCTGTGTTACGGAACATGAAAGATCATCTAATGAAATTAAGAAGACACGTAGAGAGGCTGACAAAGTCAGACGATCATAAAGATTTATATTTTCAGTTGGAGTTGTTGGAATCAGTCTGTAATTCTATTACAGATACTATTCTGAACAAAAATAAAACCGGCATAATTGTTAGTTTTCTCGTTAATTAGAGCTTCTGGTTGATAAATATTGCTGTATCTCAAATATTTAAAGTAATGTATTTTAAATCCTAGAAAATTTTCAGATTAAATAAAGCAAATTTGTATTTTTGTCAAACAACAACAAAACAATATATATATATAAATTAAGTGTGAACGTTCAAATCACTTGAAGATAATTTTTTTTAAAGTCTGTGACAGAATTGTATATAAACATTTTATTTAAAAATAATGGGCCAATGGGAATATATCATGAATATTTTAAGGTTTATTAGAAGTAGATCTTAGCTAGAAATAAATGTAAATATATATATATTTTTGTTAAAATTTTAATTTTACACCACAATCTAGTTTTAAATACAGTAGTAAAAAAAGATGTCAAAATGCGGCTCTCACTCTTTTTTTTATGTTGTACATTTGTTTTGGAATACTTTCGATTTCATCTTGTGTTGTGTTTGTTATTAGTGTTTATTTTCCTGGCTTGTTCAGGCAACCCATGCCCCTGCCTTTAGTGGCAGATGTGAATGAGGAGGATTTGTATTATAATAACAGCAATATATATTAAAATTATAAAAGTTAATTAGAGTTTAACAATACAAAATCAGCAAACTGTTTATTTTTGTGATGATTTGGAGCCAAATGTAAAAATTTCTCTGATTAGTTAAGTATGAGGCTTGGGTATTGAGAGGTGGCATTTCAAAAAAAAAAAGAGAGACTTTAAGGGAAATATATATTATCTTATCGTATATATTACAGACGCTCCTTCTTTACAGAAGATTATTGCGTCCTACGTATTTTTATGGTTTGTGTTTAGTCCTGTATTCTTACTAGAGTTTTAAATGATGATAAAGTGTTGGGTTTCCTGGTTTCTTTAGGCAACCCATCCACACTTGAATACCGGACGGAAAGAAAGAAAACTTGTATGTGTTTAGGGGCCGCGGTGGTCGAGTGGTTATCTGAGAGTTGTATTAAGTTATATTTGTGTTGCATTTCTAAATTAGAGTTAATTGCTTTATGTATAATTACTAATTTACTCTTGGTTCTTCTATCCTCTAGTGTTTTAAGGTTTAATGATTTAACTAACGGTGTTACTCTTGTCAGTTTTGAATAATCTCCAGTAATGAATCTGGCAGCTCTTTTTTGGATTTGTTCTAACATATCAATATTTTCTTTGGTGGATGGTTCCCATACTGAAGATGCATATTCTAGTATAGGTCTCACCAGGGTGAGGTAGCATTTTAGTTTTATATCTTTGTTACATTTGTAAAAGTTTTTATAAAGCCTAAGGTTTATCTTGATTATTTAAACTAGTAAATTCATTGACATAGGGATTCCAAGATAGCTTCTCATTTATTATGACTCCTAAGTATTTTGCATCTTTAGTTTGGGTTAGTTCTTTTCCATGATTGAAATATTTTGTATTGTTTCTTTTTCTTTGCTACTTTTAGCAGTTGACATTTTTCTGGGTTGAAGGACAAACTCCAGTTAGTTTCCCATTTTATTAATTCATCTAAGTCTTTTTGTAAAATTTTGCTATCTTGTTCTGACTTGATTGTTCTATGGATTATACAATCATCAGCAAAAAACCTAACTTTTTTTCCTATTGAGATGTTGTTGGGTAAATCATTCATACAAATTAAAAAAGAGTAAGGGACCTAGCACAGTTCCTTGTGGAACTCCTGAGTTAACCTCATTGGTGTACATTTAGATCCATTAATAATTACAGTTTGGTCCCTACCCAATAGGAAATCTTGGATCTAGTGATGTAAGAGACCTGAGATTCCAAAGTATTTAAGTTTTTTACGTAAACTAAGGTTGTGAACTTTGTCAAATGCTTTTGAGAATTCTAGTAATATTGCATCTATGGGATCATTATTAGCTAAGCCGTTTGATAGTTTATCTATGAAACCTATTAATTGTGTTTCACATGATCTGTTTTTTCAAAAGCCATGCATAGGGCATTATATTTTTTAAGGTGGTTAACTATTCTGCTATATATTATGTGTTCCAGTACTTTACAGGTGATACTAGTAAGTGATACAGGTCTGTAAATACCAGGGTCGGATTTATCACCTTTCTTAAAGAGTGGTGTTTTGTTGGCTAATTTCCAATCCTGGGGCACTTTGCCCTGGTTTAGAGAGGCTTGAAAAAGAACTACAAGGATTGGGGACAGTATATTGCTTAATTTTTTTAGTAACCTGGCAGGTAATTCATCTGGGCCAGTAGATTTGTTTATTTTAAGTTGTTTAGGAGTGACTGTATACATATCTCATCTACAGTTATGTTACCTATTTCTTCCATTATATTTAAATTTATTGAAATTTCCTTGTCGCCTGAGGTAGAAAAATATGATGCAAAATATGTGTTAATGATATTAGCTTTAGTCTCTTTATCTAAAGGTTTTATTATTTGAGCCTTTTAGTGTTGTTATCCATGTAGGCTCCATTTTTTATTTGATAAAGGACCATACGTTTTTATTGTTATCTTTTGTAATCACATTATTTATATATTCATTTTGTTTGCATAACTACATGTATTTTAATTTAGAATTGAACCAGTATTTATTAATTATATTTCTTAATTATTTTCTTAACTCCCAGGCTAGATAACGGGTATTTTAATTTAGAATTGAACCAGTATTTATTAATTCTATTTCTTAATTATTTTCTTAACTCCCCGGCTAGATAACGGGTATTTTAATATTTTTATAGCATTTTTATCTCCATATTTGTAACAATGACAAAAGTTTATCTAAAGAGTTGTTAAGTTTTTTTAAAGACACTTTTTAAATATGAATTCTACAGTTTCACTTAACACTGAGATAAATTATTGAGACCAATTGTGTTTTTCTTTGTTTTGTATTTTAAATTATTTAACATTTTGTTTTCAGTTACCAAACCTGCATAAAAATGTGTATTCATTTGCAACTTGAATAAATAAATAAAAATTATGAATTTTTTAATTAAAAATCGTTTTGTTGAGAATAACTAGTAAAATATTTTTTCCGGTTGTAATTAAAGGAGCCTGTTTAAAATTCTTTAAAAAAAAAACAGAAAACAAAACAAAAACACACACACACACAAAAACCTCATTGATATTAAATCCTACATTTGTATTTACTTTTAAAGACTAAACAATACTTAGAATTAAATACAAGAAATAAATGAGAAAGTAAGCCATAGATATTTGTAATACATATCTTACTCTAACCAAAGGAACAATGTCAACAAAAATAATTTTTAAACAAACTGAAGAGCTGTGCAGGTTGGAGTGCTGCAGCTATCCCGGTCTATACACTGTTTTAGATAAAAAGTTGCTTCGAAGTGAACAAAAAGTGAGTGAGACCTTATAAATAAGGCTTATAAATAAGTAGATGGATAACATGCAAACTGGATATGTATGAGCCTGACGAAAGGTGAACAAATTGGTCTCGTCAAAAAAAAATGTTTCTTGTTACATCTCTATCAATTCTAATTACTTAAATTCAAGGTTTAAAAATACACTTTTTAATGGTTCTCTTTATATATACATGAACAGAGATCCAAGTAAAGGAAAGAGTTGTTTTATTACAACATACTGCCTGTACATATTAGTGTTTGGCACACAGATACATATGAAAAAAAAGCATCAACAACACTATTTTAAATTAAAACTTTTCTATCACAATTAATACAAAATTATTTCTTTTTGTGAGTCTGTATGAAAGCTACAACTTTATAAAGTGCCTTATTTTAGAGTAGGCTATTTCAGTCCCTCAAATATAATTTAGGACATAATAATATCATACAAAAAAAAAAATTTGCCATAACTTAAAACTGTAAAAGACAATTTAGAAATTAAGCAAAAAGAAATTACAATTCAAATGAAAAACATGAACTCATGAAACTGTGGTGTTGGCACTTAAGTTTAATTCATTACCACATTAATTATAAAAAGAAATAGGTAATAGAAAAAATTTGGGAGGCCAACATTTTAGAAGAGTTGATGTTTTCTTTAAATTAAGTAACAGTTACATATAAGAAAAGAATAATTTATTTATGTTAAAATTCAATCAAAATAATGTATTGGTATATGTCAATTATTTTCACCATAATTATTTTTATATTGAAATATATGTATCCAGCTGCTTTCCATAATGTCACCGCATTGACTATACTATATAATAAATTACCTTAAGTTTTATGGAGTGAGCATGTGAAACTGATTGAATAATAATAAAACTTTGATACGTTTTTAAAACTTAATTCTCTTGTAAAGTAATAAGCAACATAAAAAATGATAAGCAGCATGCAAGATATTTAACTGAAATAAATTATTAATCAAAATTGTTCTATGGGAGAAAGATAATGTTTGGAAGTGAAAAGGAAAAAAATCCAACTTGAAATGTCATCATGCTTGCTATTAAACAATCAACATTGCCAGGAGCAGTTCATCATTAGATCCCAAAATCTAAGGCCAAAGATTTTAACTGGCAGAGGAATTAATTACTTGCATTTCAAGTCAGAAACATTGTATTTATTGAAGTAAAAAAAGGAAAAGGCACATTTTGGAACAGGTTAATATTTGTACATAATTTAGCTTTTTCATTTGTATTTTAACTATGTATGGATCAAGCAAAAGGCTTAAAAAATACCATTAGATATATGCTGTATCTTCATCAGTTTCATAATGCATTAACTTAAGCCTTCAGTTACAGGTTTACGTTAGTAAAAATATGTTGAATAATTTTAATTAATCCCACATGTTTATAAACTTTATTAACTTAAGTTAATTATTTTACCTTCCACAATCATATTCCAAATTGTTGGCTAAACTTTACAAATGGAAGAGGTCTCCATATTTTTTAGTTACCGTGAAGTTATCTGAAATTTATGAATATGTTCCTTGTTCAGGGCTTACTAATGTTCCTTGTTCTGGGCTTACTAATGTTTATTTTTCAGGCCTTACTAATGTTCCAATGTTCCTTGTTCAGGGCTTACTAATGTTCCTTGTTCTGGGCTTACTAATGTTCCAATGTTCCTTGTTCAGGGCTTACTAATGTTCCTTGTTCAAGGCTTACGAATGTTCCTTGAAGATTGGAAAGAAAACTTTTCATGACAAGGTGTTGATCTAACTTTTGATTATTTGCCTCTGATATCAATCAGTGCTTCAATCAGTCATCATCTTTTTGTAAACCAACATCTGGCTACTGTTCTTGCATACCACGTCACATGGTTTCTAGCCAATACTTTTAGTTCTTTACAACAATTTCGTATTCAAAATTTCTTGTGTTACCCTCTGCATAGTTGCTGATAAATAGTGCAAATAAATTAAAAGTGTGTGGGGGGGGGGGAGAAAAGACAAAAAAAAAACTACATCAGGAAGAAATCAGAACAACGCGAATGCACAGCCGTGTTGCGAAGTCATGGGGGCCATCCATATATGACGTACGCAAGCAGGGGCAGGGGGTCTTCGAAAAATGGCATTTTGCGTATGGAATCGTACTGTGTGGGGAAGGGGGGGGTCTCCACTGAATGCGTAAGTAAGCACAAAAAAATTAATTTACATTATACTAAGCCTAGTAACATAAACCGCTGACTGCAAACGGCATCCGTGACAGACTGAGTCAAGACTGTTATGCACTAATGTTTTATAATTTAATGCAAAGGAAATTCTGAACTTGTAATTTTTTAAAGTAATTAATATTTTATTCAGACGAAACGTTCACACATTGCTAAAATATATCCTTCTGATTTATATTTCCATTTCTTTAAATTAGTAGAAGTTTTTCTTTCGCCAATCGTTGTCTCAGCCGTTATTTAAACATAACGGGATGTCGATTTCACTGCTTATATTGTTATATTTTATAACTTTTACGTCCAACCTTTCCCCCTCGTCATAACACTTAGACTCGCTCTCCAATAAGACGTCACAAAGCTTTGATTGACCCCCGCCCCCCCTCCCCCGAAAACAACAACAACAACAAACCAAAAAAAAGTTTATTGAAAGTTACCACGCTTCAAATTACATTTTTTTCATTAAAATATGTGTTTAGTCTAAGTCTGCACTCTAATATCGTAACACGTATGAAGCCATTGAAAATTGAACTAAATAAATTGTAATCAATCAGAGGAACTTTTATTTAAAGTAGCACATTTTGATGTAATTTTCATTTCTTAAACACCACCCCTCCCCTCTTTCTTACATCGTCAAAAATGCGTGACCCTTCTCCGCCCCCACCCCCAGGCGCGCGACGTCATGTATGGACGGCCCTTCATGCAATGTTGAAGACAATAAAATTTGAATTTTCGATTGTATTTCTTCAATAATTTCAACTTGAAAAACACGATGTTACAAAAAAATCTTTAAGGGGGCCATCCATTAATGACGTCATTGATTTTTGCCTTTTTGTCAAACTTCGTCATATAAACTTAGACCAATATGACGTCAAAAAGCCTAGACCTCCCACCCTACTAAAAAACCTTATTTTCTTATTGAAAATTAGCATGTTGCAAATTACTTTATATCTTTTAAATATGTATTTAGTAAGGCTGCACCCCTCATCCCCCGATCTTGAACGTGGCGTACTTTATAGAGGTCCCTAAGTGCCATTTGAGATCACATTTAAGTGTTTGGCCCACGGCAATTGCGCACGATTTAAAATTGCCCAATCTTGTTTCTTCAACGCTTTTACTATAGCTGTCTTTTTGGTTAATTATAATTATCAACTTATAAAAGTCTTAGTCTTGGAGAAGAGATAATTTAGAGATTTCTTTTTAAATAAGGAGCTGCAAAATATTGAAATTAATGTTGTTTTGGTATTTCTATGGGTGTTTCAAGTTTCGGCTCCGAGAAATCCCGGTTGTGGGGGTTTGGGGGTTTACAGTCGGTCAGCTATTTGAAGTCCAGACAAAGGGACAGTGACAAAGTATATTTTGACAGAAATTCGTCACATGGAATTTGTACTGCATTCGATGCTACGAATGAAATCAGAAATTGTATTCCACTAGCTTTTCAAGTGTACAAGGACTTCACGCACGTTTATTAGGTACACATTTATTATAAAATTATTGTACATAATTCAAATATAATCTTTTAAAAATCTAGAATAGAAATACATTCGATGTCTGAGCAAAGATAACCATTAAAAGAGCAGTATTATTTGTTCTTAATAAATAATTAAATTTAATTATTCTTATACTTGCCGGACGACCTTGAAACCCCCCCCCCTCTCTCCCCCATATAGATTGATGGGGACCGTACCCCGCCCTTTCTAATCAATATACTGTTTGGACTTTAATTGCGGACGGAGTCAGGCCCTTTATTAAAGACCTTGAACATTAACCATTGAAAATTTGTTTTTCATGAATAAACACATTCGATTAAAAGGCGCTTAATTAAACCTTGAGTTCTTCTACCAGACAATTTTCAGCAGAGTAGCATTAACTGTGGAAGTACGTACTAAGTCGCAGTTGATATACAAAGTATTAAGTACGATCGTTGTTATAGTCTCCTCTGATCGGACACTGTAATTTCAAATACATTGTGATACCATACAAATAAACTGACCGGATAATTATATTAAATTGGGACGGCTTAGTGAGGCCTACATCGTTACGTATATATAAGTAAAGAAGATCCACCAAAGAAAATGTTGATAAGCTAGAACAAATCCAAAAAAAAGAGCTGCCAGATTCATTACTGGAGAATATTCAAAACTGACAAGAGTAACACCGTTAGTTAAATCATTAAACCTTGAAACACTAGAGGATAGAAGAACCAAGAGTAAATTAGTAATAATACATAAGGCAATTACTTCTAATTTAGAAATACAACACAAAGATAACCTAATACAACCCTCAAAAAGACATAAAGTTAAAAACACCTTTCTTATTCCATATGCAAGAACAAACACATACAAGTTTTCTTTCTTTCCGTCCGGTATTCGGGCGTGGAATGGGTTGCCTGAAGAAACCAGGAAATCCACCACTTTATCATCTTTTAAAACTCTAGTAAGAATACAGGACTAAACACAAACCATAGAAATACGTAGGACGCAATAATCTTCTGTACAGAAGGAGCGTCTGTAACATATGAGATAAGATAAGATATATGACTGTTGAACATCAAGGAACATTCTCAGTTTACAGTTCAACAGTTAAAACTTAAAATAAATAAATGAATAAATGACGATGAGAAAGTACTTTAATAACTAAAATATTAAATTCATTTTCATAACTTTATAATGAAATAAATCATTGACTTATTGGGGCAGTCGTTTTCTTTGTGCTTAAAACATTTTAATTTTATTAGTTTTATTGCTGTTGGTTGGTAAAAACGTGAGTGGGGGGGGGGGCATTTACAACTGGTATTTAAACGTTTATCCGGCACTACAAGGAGGACATTGTGGCCAGGTAATAAAGTATATTTTTATGTTAACTATTCAACACGCTCTAACTTAACTTGTCGATAATGATAATAGTAATAATAAAAGAACATGATGAAATAAAGCTAAGAACCACAGCTTGTCTGATGTTATTGCGGAATAGAGCTGAGAGCTGAGGGGTCTCAATAACGGTTGCTCGTGAATTTATTCAATGGTGAAACTAGGGCTGTTACCAATTAATTTAAAGTTAATCGTTGACTTTTGAAAAGTTACCGAATAATTAATCGATAATTTTGATTAAAGCAGAAAATAAGATGTATGACGTCATTAAACTGAAAATTTCATAAAATGCCCATCACTTTAGGATTTAAAAAAAAAAAAATTTTTAGGACATATAAATAAATTTAAATATAAGTAATTCAATTTAATGTCACTAAATCTTAATTTTGTTACCATTAATTAAATAAAAACAATGTTTATTTTTATATCACTTTCCTTACTTTTAAAGTTTAAACTTTAAAAATCTTTTCTGTAAATGGAAAAATTTGTATGTAAAAAATATAATAAATTATTATTAATTAATTATTTATTAATAAATTGAGAACATTGTTTAAAATATTTTCTTTAATTTTAATGGCTATTTTATAGATTAAAATAATTTTTAACGATACAATTTTGTAAATATAATCGAGCAATTAAGAGTTAATTTCCGCAGCCATAGTATTAAAACATAAGTGACTACCCGTGTAAGAGATATTTTAACAGTTACGAATCAGAACACCAACAATTATGATATCAAGTAAAGGTGCTTCCTTAAAAAGTTAGTGTAAGCTTAATTTGAATATTTTAATTAAAACGAACCTAGATAATTTGAATACTATATATTTAAATGAGTACCTTTATAACGGTTATTTTGAAATACAATTTTTTCAATCAGTATTTATTATATTTGTAACGTTAATATGTTAAATTGAATCTATTTCTAGAAGAAAAAAAGCAACATATTTCATCTTCCTATTGGAAATTGTAGTGGAAACAAGAAGGTCCTCCATATTGGAATATTGCGCTGTTGTATAAATAGACCCATAGAAAGACGCTTCATTTAGAAATAACCTAATAAAGTTTAATGGGACACACCCAAACCCCAGAAATACTGTTTAATTAATAGCACAAAGTCTTGCCAACACTATTTGGTGTCATCTCTCAGTAAGGTTTCATCTGCCTCAAACGGCCTCCGCTGGTGACGACTCTGAAAAGTAAATAATAAAAATGAAACTCTATTTGTTAAATAAACAAATTAAGCATTAAATTAAATCCTTAAAGAATTAAAATAATTATTTGATAGGAAGAAAAAAATCAATAGCTGATGTTTGAATGCAAATATGGGTGTATTTATTTGTAAATTAGCCCCGAAGGTATTGGAAATCGATTTCTGTTTGTATGGCGACATCGTGCTTTTCATTTAATTGTTGTGAGCCGTTTGAAAAGTAATAACTTGGATATATGTTTTCTTCAAAGCTTTAGAAATTAAGACCGTAAAAAATGAATAATAATTAAAAAAAAAAGAAATAAATATTAATTTAAAAACAACAATCAGATGTAATCTAAAAATGGTTTGTGTGGATATGGATTTCCAAAAATAGTTGTGTTTACTCTGTTTACATTGAACTTGTGGAATATGATTTCCGCTGAAAGATGAAGCTACGAAATGTTCATATTCTCCCGGTTTCAAGTGTTTGTATTTTCATGAACTTGTTAAATATCGTTGTGCTCGTGAATGGACAAAACGACACCACTGAAATAATAAAGTACAGGTCTTATAAGGGAGCAATTATTGTATCAAATTGTACTCATGTGAGTTCTGACATCACTTCCGTTTTAGAATGCGGTCGCCTCTTCTCCCACTCCACCAACTATTCTGCGTTTGTCTACAACCAGAGTAACACGTGCATCTTTTGCGAGATACTCGAAGACGTCGAGTTCAATGCCACGGGAAAGTTTTTCATGAGAGAACCGAACCTTCTGTATCCACGTAAGAATAAGTTTATCAGGATCCCCGGGGGGCTGAGAGTCGGTCAGCTGATTGAAGTCCAGACGAAAGTTCACTACGACAGGTATCGGGAATGTGGAATCTGCTTTGTATTCCACAACGGCACCGCGGAAAAGATCGGCCGAATAATTCCGCTGGCCTTGCAAGTTCATTTTTACTTCACCCACATTCACGCCTACACAATCGTGAATGGTTCAGTGAAGTTTCACACAATGAACGTCACAAGACAGCTGGTGGAGTTCGATCAAGATTTCACCACAAGTTTTCTTGTCACTGCCAAGGGTTTCAAGATATCCGTTGAAAGTCAATTCTATATGACTTTTAATCACGTGTTTAACGAACTAGAAAATATTCAGTATATTTGCTTCAACTGTATCACGGAAAATAGATGCAATTATGGAATTTTGAGTGACACGGAACTAAGGTTGCCGGATCCATAGACTGTGTGCGGTAAAATAAGACTTAAAACTATGACAACTTTAGGCTGGAGAATTTTAAAACGCAACAACAGACAACTTACATATTTTTCATTGGAAAAAGAATAGTGCTTTTGTTTCTTATCTTTGTTTCAGCAAGGGAATAACGTTGCTATTCTATATTTTCATTGTTTTTGTTGTTGAAAACTAAAAAAACTCTTTTTATTTAAAATATCAACTTTAAATCTAAAAAATAATCTTTTAAAAGAATAGTTTAACAAATTTGTTGCCGACAACATGATCCCTAAAAATATGAAAAGCAGAGTTCAATAATTAAGGGCACCTTATTTGAGACAAAATGAGAGGTTAGGTGTTTATTTATGATATTAAGTGTAGTATTTATATTTTTGTTCACACTAAAAAACTTCAGGCCCTTAATATTAACATGTCTTGTGGAAATCTTAAGACGTCGCCGACCACCCGGCAAAAGAATACTATAAACCCAAGACAGTGTTAAAAACACAATATATTTTTAAAACTCTATGTAAACAACATCACCCCTCCCTCCCCCTTTAATATGAGTAGTATGAAAGCTTTTAAAAAAGAAATTGAATCGTTTCTTAAAGCTTATTTTTACAAGATTATATAAGTGATTATCATTGCCAAAACCAAGACATATTTTTTTGTTAGCTGGGTGTAAAAAAAAAACATCACAAGAGAGCTTGTCATCGTTGGAGTCTCCAGCCATGTTTCAACAATTTGCCTCATCTTTATTCTCAACCAGTTAAATGGAAAACAGGTTAACAGGCTATGAGATAAACTGACAGGACGTAACAAAACAGCAAACATTACGGCTAATAGTCTAACTAAACGAACAAACAATACACACATAAAACGAATATAAAGAAATAAAAAATAAAAACTTAGCTGCTGTGAAATGCAGAGTCAATGAAAGCCTATTATCGACCACCAGCTCATTGTAATGACCAACGAGATAGATTGGATTGTGGAATAAACAAATTGATTGACACACTTGAGAAAGGAGAAACTTGGTAGATTCACTTATGGAATAAATTACTGGATAGATTCACATTGGAAAGAACAACTTGATAAATTCCTTTCTGGAAAGCATGCAAAAATTATTTATTTTCTGTGATGAAAAACGTTTTTGAACGGTTTCAGACTCTGACTGTTAAACACAAGTATTTAAATTTATAGTAAAATACCTCACTACTTTTAAAAGGCTGGAGAACTTTTTTAAAGTTTGATTTTATTCTCAGGGTAATTTATTTTTTATTGAGTTTTTTATTTTTTTTAAATTTGATATATTTAAAAAGTGCACTAAAATTTAAATTGTATTTAGAAACAGATAAAGAAAATATTTCAAATAAAAAAAAGTTTCAAAGAAACATATAAGATTTAAGAACAAATATGGCCTTGCAGGTTATTTTCAAAATCCGAGGTTTACATAAATAAATATAAGTTGTTTTACACTTAGATCTATTGCTCTTTTGTTTCTTTATTTTCTTTCCTTTCAGTTCTGATCACTATGTGTTTCAAAGATATGTTACAAGCGTTAGGATTTGAAAGGGTTTCACTTTGAACTGAAGTTTGTTGAAAAGATGTATGAAAATATTTCGAAACACATTTCTTTTCCTGCATCTTAGTAATTTAATGTGCGAGGACAGATTAGCTCTTATGTAGATGGAGTTATAGGTAATGCACAGCCTGAATATTACTACTAGTTAGTTCGTTCGTCCTTCGAATCGACGAGGACCACTCTAGTCATCCGAGGGTTGCTGAGACTGGTTTTGCCTATGTGTGCGCAGATGGCTGACAAGGCCGATCCTGGCACGGAAAGTTCGGGAACAGAAGGGACGTTGGATGAGTTGATTGTCTCCTGGAGGGTTGAAAGCACGGGCCTTTCGGGCTTGACTCATCTTTTCTGCGGCGTTAATCCTGTTTGCCTCGCATGTCCTGGCACCTTCATGGATGGATAGGCGCCAGGTGGACCGGTCCAACGCAGTTTCCTCCCACGTATCTGGGTTTATTGCAAACGCTTTCAGAGACGCTTTCAATGTGTCTTTAAAGCGTTTCTTTTGTCCACCATGGGACCGCTGGCCATGCTGGAGCTCGCCATAGAAGAATCTCTTTGGTAGTCTCTCATTTGGCATTCGGGTTACGTGCCCTGCCCAGCGAAGCTGTGACTGCATCAGGAGGGTGAAGATGCTGTGGAGACCAGCTTTGGTTAGTACCTTGGTGTCTGGAGTTTTGTCCTGCCACTGTATGCCCAGGATCTTCCTGAGGCTTATTGTGTGAAAGTGGTTCAGCTTTTTAGCATGGCGTTGATATACGGTCCATGTTTCACATGCATAAAGCAGTGTAGGGAGCACAACTGCCCTATATACTTTCACTTTGGTCTGGATGGTAATGCCTCTTCTGTTCCAGACATTCGGGTACAACCTGCCAAAAGTGGATCCGGCCCTGGCAATTCTGACATTCACTTCGTCATCGATGGTGACATTTTGTGACAGTGTGCTGCCTAGGTACGTGGAATTGTTGAACCAAGCAAATGAATTTGCTACTAATTACTACTAATCTGTTGATGAAAAGCGTTATGTTTCTGCTCTGAAAAAATACTGACTCATTGAATGTCAGAGCAGTCAATACTGACTCATTGAATGTCAGATCAGTCAATACTGACACATTGAATGTCAGAGCAGTCAATACTGACTCATTTATGTAAACAACATCACCCCTCCCTCCCCCTTTAATATGAGTAGTATGAAAGCTTTTNAATGTCAGAGCAGTCAATACTGACTCATTGAATGTCAGAGCAGTCAATACTGACTCATTGAATGTCAGAGCAGTCAATACTGACTCATTGAATGTCAGAGCAGTCAATACTGACTCATTGAATGTCAGAGCAGTCAATACTGACTCATTGAATGTCAGAGCAGTCAATACTGACTCATTGAATGTCAGAGCAGTCAATACTGACTCATTGAATGTCAGAGCAGTCAATACTGACTCATTGAATGTCAGAGCAGTCAATACTGACTCATTGAATGTCAGAGCAGTCAATACTGACTCATTGAATAACAGAGCAGTCAATACTGACTCATTGAATGTCAGAGCAGTCAATACTGACTAATTGAATGTCAGAGCAGTCAAAACTGACTCAATGAATGTCAGAGCAGTCAATTGCTGGAGCTCTTTTAAGCATATGCGTGTAATACATTCTGTTAGCAAGAGTCGTTTTTAAACACATTTCCCCTTTATTATGTGTTTTTTATAAGATAGGTTTTTGGTTATGTTTTGAATACATATTTTAAAAAAAACAAACATTTTGTTAAAACTAAGTAATTTTTATTTTTTTAAGCATATGATGATAATCTAGCAAACTAATGTATTCTTAACTTTTAAAATTAGACCATTCTTAATATGAATATCTTTACATTGTGTACGTACTTTTATTTTTAAATAATATTCGCTTTTATTTAATAATTACAAGTAAATATTTCTCTATTATTGTAATTTTGGTATTAACTTGTGAACATTTGACCATTGCTATTTTAACGTTGTTATTATCAACTTAGTTATTAAAATAGCTTCACCGAAACATTACTCAAAATATTTAACTAGCCTTGGCCTGAAATGAGTTTAATTAGAAATAGGATGAGACGCTCGTGACTAAAAAAAATTTAAAATGCTGATAACCATATGGTTCATTAAATTTTCAAATGTCGGGTATAAAAAAAACACAGGAGCTTAAAATGAATTTGCTTTGTGTGTATCTGAGTTCAATATACATTTTTTAAAGGTATGTTAATTTGTAAAAAAAAATATCTTAGCAACCATTTTGAACGATGACAAGCCTGCGTATGTATCTTTAAACTGCTACTGAACTGTTATTGGCTCATGTGAAACTACGTGACGGCTTTTGGAAGTACAACTGTTTATATTGTTAGGGACTGCTCAGTCTCAATGCGAAGAAATATATTAATTTTAAAGACAAATTTTTAGCTTTCAAAGTAAACGCATATGTTTCGGGATTAGTTTTCAAAATTTATTTATTTAGTAGGAACGTTTCTGATATTCTGAGAATTGAAACTTAAGACAATTACCGGCCTTACGGGGCCGTGTTCTGATGACGTCAAGCCTGTCTTCAGCATTTTTTTGGTGTAGTTTTGCAGTATTAGTTTAATGGAAGATATCATTCTTGAATTTAAATGCAGTTTATAATGGTATATTTAGATATGTAAGGGCATAACACACTTCGGGCTAATATCTTTAAAGTTTATCAAAGATCATAAGACTTGAAATTGAAGCTAAAGTTAAGAACTGGACACATGCAGCTTTAATTGATTATTATTATGATTGTTTTTTAAAATCAAGCTACTGTTTTTTAATGATCAAATTGTCTAAAATCGCCTGTTTGCACCATATAAGATAGTTAACACAGAGTTGTGTTCCATAACAAGCTGACGAAAAGTGGACTATAACCATCATTAAATGTTTTGATGTACAAATTGAAAGGTTTCTTTTGAACCCAACTTACACAAAATAGGTTTACGACAGGGAAGTTTTGTGTTATATGTATGTACATATTAAGTTTAAAGTTTTCCATATTGTCCATAAATCTGTCTGGAGTTTTCTGGACTGGTCAGACCGATGACCGGTTAACATAAGTTACTAGGGTTACATGATGTGTAAACTAATGAAGTCCAAGGTATGACGTGAGAGCATGTTGCGAAATAGGTCATATCTCTGATTATAATTAGCACTTACAAAGATGCTCATTGCAATGACCGGGCCGAATAAAAATATTTACCAGAATGATAACAAATTGGAAAAGTCAAACAGAAGTAAAATATGTTTTGTCAGACAGTGCTTCTATCAATGAAACTCTGACGTACTTAACCAACTCTATTCAAAACTAATAAATATCAAAATTCGTAAGTAAACACCAGTGCTAACTTTTAAATCAAGGACACTATAGTGTGCATAATAAATTATTGCATGAAACAATTTCTCTCTTAATTTTCATGGAAAAAGTGACAGGTTTTTAAATTAAGGCTTAATTCAGTAGCGCCATATATATTAGTTACTTTTTTATGGGGGAAGAGAGAAACTTTTGAATTCCAAATTTTGTCGTGAGCAAGTAGATGTATTGACAATAAAAATTATGGCTTTAAGTAACTTATTTTTTTAACTGGTCAATTTTCAAGAACAACAATAATGGTAAAATATATGTAATCTGTTAAAATTAGAAAAAAAATATTGTCATTATATAATTCTCAAAAAATTGAATAAAATTAAAAAATAATTTTAAAAAAATATTTAAAAAATTTAATATTGAAAAAAAAAGTTAAATTAAAAACAAAAATACCGGAGCTTTTTATAGTTAAGAAACTGAAACACATTACAGTTAGTTAACTATAAAAAGCTCCGGTATTTTCAAATGTTTAAATAAACACATTTATTTAAACCAAATAGTCGACAAATTAAAAATTTATTCTAAAAAAGAAAAAAAGGCTAACCCACAACAAAGTAAGATTTTATTTCCACACCAACAGCTTTATGAATTAAAAACAGGTACTAAATGATACATTACGAATGGATGTGCATATTACCAACATGTAAAAAGGGGAACGTTTAGCAAAAATATCATTTTAGTGTTATACAATAGAAATATTTATTGCAAGATTAATTTACAAATATTTGGATTTCATTCGCATCAAAGTGCTATGATTAAAAATATCATAAGTTTTTGGAACCCATATTTCTTTACAAATAGTAAGTTTGTTGAAGACAAAAGATAAGTGCATTTTTACTCAAGTTAATAGAAAGAGTTTTGAATTTCGAAATATTTTGTGTGATATCTATGGCCTTAAGAGAGTAGTAATGGTTTTGTGCTAGTCACGTGGTGCCTACTATATTGAACATAATTGTATAATATTATCCCGATCTATAAATGTTTTTGCTAATCTGTCGCACGGTGCGTATTATGTTGAGCGCAACAATACTTTTAGTTATGTCTCATATATTTGGGATTTGTGGTCAAAAACTTTGTTGTTTTTTTTTTAATGTGTTTAATTATATATTAAATTGTATGCAACCGTCTTACATTTTATAAATTACGGGCTAGAAGGTGGAGCATTATCATTTTGTAGCAACTTGACACAGCGGCAGATTGAGGGAAGCTGATTGGATTAATGATTTAAGGCTAAATTAAAGTCCTCCAAACTTTTTTTAATAAAGTGGCTGGACCGGACTGGAATTGCAGCCAGGGGCCCGTGAAGTCTTAATCCATCCCTGACTTGACAGTGTGTAATGTATCCATATTCATCAAATACCGAGAGATACCGGCTCGTTGCCTCCAATTCCAAAATGACATTATTTTTAAAAATGTTTTCAACGATTTAACATTAAAACAGTTTACTGTACATCAATGAAAAATAAACAATAATGATTTCGTTCATACTTAACTTAAATTTTCCTTAAAAGCCTTAAAAAATCTGAGATATAAGGTCGCAAGTCACAACACTTATTTAGTTTAAAACAGTGGCTGGATTTATCACAAAATACTAACTGTACATAGACACATTACCAAATGAAAATTCAAATACAATATTTTTAATTCATTTCAAATAATAAAATAGTGACTGAAATTCGATTTTTGTTAATAAAATCATTTTATCAAAATTTAGATTTTTGGATTGTCGTAATGGATGTAACTGTAACAAGTTCAAATCAAATCTGTCAAATAAAATATTGTCTAATATCGCAATACCGACTCTTACAGAACAAGATCGTGAAACATAACAGGTAAACACAGGTTTTGAAACATTATTTCAAATTATTTTCTAACAATAATATCGTTTTTAAAGATCACTATTTCTATAAAAGTTTCAAATCGAGAAATTCCTTTCCTCATTTGTCATTAATAATTAAACGTTAAAAAACAAACTTATTGAAGTGAAAATGTTAACTTTACATAATAACGAGCCACCTATTGATCCGTGAACAAATTTAAAAAATGAACTGAATGAAAACAGAATCCATCCCTCCGCATGTTCCCCCCCCCCCACACACACACAAAATCACCTACTATAATTTTGCTCTAAATATACTTACTATTTTACATTGATCATTTTGGCTATTTTACATTTGCCAGGAACACCATAACGCTTTAAACCAATCGAATCCACGTATAGAAAATGTATCAAACCTTTCTGTAACATATGCTGCATTCCAAATAATTTTTAAAAGACAAGTTTACAAAAATATTGATCTCTCTTTAACAGGCAAACCGTGATTAGTTGACGCATATCAAATTCTGGGGGTGTTATCCTGTTTTAGAGCTCTTTGAACCCAAACCACTATACCTAAACAAAAACCAAATGCCTTCACACACACGCCCCNCCCCCCCCCCCCCCCCCCCCCCCCAAAAAAAAATAAATAAAAAAAATCACCCAGTCCATTCCCTCCAAAAACAACAACAAAATAGGCAATAATTGAAATGCACAATGACAAAACACTACTTTTAAGATGAAATAATCGGCACATTTTAGTAAATATAACAAATAAAATACATTAAAAAAAGAATATTATATATTAATTATTAATGCTAAAAGAAGATTTTATAAATATAAAAATAATATTGTCTACGCATATTGAAAATGTAATGAAACCCAGAATCTATTTGTCGGCTCTAACGAAGTTCAGACCATTTAAAACTGAAGTTCACTATATAAAAGATTAGTTGAATTACACCCGTAGTCCAAACCACAGTTGACACAAACATATTGTATGGCATTGAGGTCTATCACATGGTGTGAATGGCTGAAGTAAAAAATTCCGTTTAGCGAGATGTCGTATCCTGAATTCGTCACGAGAAGACTGACACTGAACTCATTGGCAAAATAAGTTGCGTTGTCCGCATTCAGTATCTTATCTTGTCGGACAGTTCCATAAAGTTTGGTGTAACTGTGCATGTGGTCGACATCACGAAATATGAGCAGGGTAACATCCAAGCCTTGGTCTTGTTGACTTTTCGTGTACAGAGATAGGCAAACTATGTCCCTGACAGCTGAAAGTCTGGCTCTTAGTTTTATAAGTTGCCCTGGATAGAGGCCGGCTGGCATCAAATGAGCTTCACCCCTGGGAGGATTTTCTACTGTTATTATGCGTTTTTTTATAAACGACGTTAGAGGAATTGACATCTGTCTGTGTAATGTTTGAACATAGTTTGCATGTGCAAGTTGTTGCCTGAAGATATATAAACGCCGAACAAATGGAACTTTTCAGACAATATTTGGCACACGCCGCTTTAGTACAGGCTGTCTGAACATCCTGGCAATCACTAGAAGAAATTGATTTGTATGAAGTTTCAAAGACTACACTTTTTTTAGATGGACAAACCAAGCCAGCATATGATGTTAACACACAAACGATAGAACTGATGAGGTACCAGAAGATATGCCGAAAAATGTTATGTTTAAGAATAACCATGATGACAACCGGAGGAACTTCTGATCACGAACTGAAATTAGTTGTTCTGAATGGTAGGAACAGTCCCTTCGTCATTTTAAAACAAATACCTACAAGAAGCTCACCTACACTCTTTCATTAAGATAGTGTTATTTCAATAGTAATGTGGAAATAAGAATGCTGTCAAATTTGAATACATTTTTAAAGCTCGCTTTGTATCTTATGAGCGAAACTTGAGACTGGTTAAATAAAAATATCGATTTCGTGTGGTGCCACTTCATTAAGCTGTGCGATTTGTTAACAACAATGAATGTTCCTGTCAGGGTAACACTCACTCAGCGGCAGTAAAAATGAAAACCAAATAATTAAACTATTTTGTTAACATTGTGCGTAGCTCCTCGTCTAATTGTTTGTATTCGATCAAGTATAACAAAAATGTATAATGCATTTGTTTAAAAAATGACACAATATCAATCAATTTTAATATATAAACACCCAGTGGTGTGGTTCTGTAACGTAACGCTACAGAAGCGATGTACGACAGTCTACAGCAGTTAGTTTAGTTGAAAAATCGTGTTTTGATGAGCGCTGTAAAATTTAATATGATGACGTCATTGTTTGGTGTGCATCGGTACGCAAAATACAACCCCTATTATTATTATTAAATAAATACTTTGCGTACATTTCATAAAGTTTAATAATTCGTATTTATCAAAAAAGGACAAGTTAGTTGGTCTTTAAAAAAAAGGTTGGCGCCGTAGGCGCCCAAAAAACGGGGGCGCCGCAGGCGCCACGGTGCCTGGCACAATCTAGTTTTAATATATAACCTCCTAGAAACTAAAATGGACCCAGTTAGCAAAACTGGGGATTTAAAAAAAATACATTGACATAATCCTTATTGACAAGAAATTATTAAAATGTACATTAGCAACACGTAAATAGTAAAATTTATTTTAAAAGAAATTCTTTTAAAAAATTATTTTTTGAAACCCATTTTCATATTTAAACAAACTAAACATCAAGTTAAAATAAAATTTAATTATTTTAAAGTCCAATACATTAATGAAAATATAAACAAAGTAAATGGCCGTTCATAACTGACGTCATGCGCTTAGGGGGAGGGAGAGGGTAACGCATTTGTGACAATGAGTGACTAAGGGGCGGGGTGTTTAGAAATTTGAAGTTACATCAAAACACGCTACATTAAATAAAAGTTCCACTGACATAGATCTATTTGTTTTCAATGGCTTCAAATGTTTTTATTATATTATAGTGCAGACTTACACTTATACATTTTTAATGACAAAAAAGTAATTTGTAACGTTCTAATTATCAATTTAAAAAATAGGATTTTTAGAGGGGCATTTTGTCGTCATATTTGATGGGGGG